>JAJOZX010009249.1:162500-167545 GCA_023014485.1 Bathynomus jamesi
CAATGATGTCAACTGTTACAAGCAGCTGTACAATGAGAAGAAGAAAGGCAAAGTGCAGTCGTCTTTAGATCCTTTCGTCAAGAACCCTCAAAAGCCTCCTTCAACCCCTGCAAAAAGCCCAGAACAAAGCCCTGAACAAAGGCCTTCAACTTCATCAATGTAACTGATGATACTGTAAGTTGCATACACTATATTTTAGTTATTTATGTTGTGTACACTACTGTTTTGTAACATATTAGCAATTAGCAAAAAACAATGCCCAATGTAACCAATTACATTATATTTTTGTTATTTAATGTCATTTTATAGCACAAAGAAGGGGGTCATGGTAACGAATTAAACCTATTTATATTATTTCTTATGGGAAATATATACATATACATGTTTCGCTTAACGCTCGGTTTTTCTGAAACCAATTAAGAGCTCTAAGCGGGGACTGCCTTACTCTCCAAATTATCTAGCTCTATAATAACTATTTCTAATTTACCTCGAACATAATCAGATATTAATTACTGAGCCTGTTAAAGAAAATCCAGTTATTTTCTTAAATATAATTGTATAATAAATAAATCAACATCTTTAATAATATACTTCATATAGAGTCTTTTCGCATGTCTTCATAAAAAACAGAAAATTAGGAAAAACACACAGAGTATACCACCAATAACCATAGTTCACTAAAGGGAGTTAAAGAGAAAAATGTATTTGAAAAGTTTTGAACAGGTTATTTAGCTTAATGGCACTTTAAAACATACTTATGGACAAACATAGAAAAAGCGTATACATGAAAGAAGAAAATGGAGAAAAATTGTTTGCCTTTAGTTACTCTTATTTTAGCCAGCGCCCGGGGTGGCTCAATGGGTAAACACAGCTTCCCAATAATCGAAGTGAAGACACTGAGGTTGGGGATTCGACTCTCTATGGTGCTGGTTATAATAATCTATGAGTTAGGGCAACTGGCCACATTAGTCTGGCCTGGGAGCTGTGCTAGTTTCTGGGCATCCTAACTAATTACTCTTATTTTAAAGAAGAGAATTTGTAAAAATAACACTGGCCAACAAGTATTTTTCATCAAATATAATTATGGGTGGGCTAGATAGCTATTGGGACGCTGATTCCAAATTTGTTTTCGGTTTTCCTCTAGCACGTCTAGTTTTCGAGATGAGACCGATTATAATATATACAATAAATATAATATATAATTTATATATATAATAAATACTATTTATAATACAGTGTGTCCGTAAAGTCATGGTGGGATTTTAAATAGCTATATTATTGCAACGAAACATGATAATGAGATGAAACAATGCCAAATTTAAGAACAACTCTCAAAGTTGTATCTTGTAGTTAGTCTAGGCTAAGCTTAACCTTTATCTCGTAGTTAGTCTAGGCTGTCCACATGCCTATGTTGAACATGAGCGTAATAGCCCGAAAGTTAATGTGTGGTGTGCTCTAGTACGAGATCGAGTGATTGGCCCATTTTTCTTCGCGGAACCCACTGTGACGTCACACAACTACCTCGCTATGTTGGAACATTTTGCAGTACCCCAATTTATTGACAATAATGTCATCTTTCAGCAAGATGGTGCTCCTCCGCACTATGCCAACGTTGTTCGAGAATTCCTTAATGAAAAATTTCCACAGAGATTGATAGGAAGAGGAGGATGGAAGCCATGGCCTCCACGCTCTCCGGACCTGACACCTTTCGACTTTTATTTGTGGGGTTACGTCAAGCAAAGCGTGTACACTCAGGTAGGGTGGATCGATTTTACATTTTTTCGATTTCCATATTCTAATAGAGACAAAAACTTGCGCATGCATGAGAAAATAGCCTCTGCAAAATCTTAGCTTAATAGGTAATCATCTTCTGCCCCCGGCAGAGCGATGAAAATCATATTTTAGTAGTCAAAAACGTATTTTTAAACCCTAGCCTAGAGTCATAAAATTTGGCGTGTGTGTTATTTCATGCCTAAGCAACGATATAAATGCTATGGGAAATATATAAATGCATTATTTAAGACAAAGAGCCGATCTGAAAATATGTATAATATACATATTTTCAGATCAGCTCTTTGTCTTAAATAATGCATTTATATATTTCCCATAGCATTTATATCGTTGCTTAGGCATGAAATAACACACACGCAAAATTTTATGACTCTAGGCTAGGGTTTAAAAATACGTTTTTGACTACTAAAATATGATTTTCATCGCTCTGCCGGGGGCAGAAGATGATTACCTATTAAGCTAAGATTTTGCAGAGGCTATTTTCTCATGCATGCGCAAGTTTTTGTCTCTATTAGAATATGGAAATCGAAACAAATGTAAAATCGATCCACCCTAGACTGTACAGTGTACAGTGTACCCATTAGGGATATTCATCACTTGCACGAGCGAATCACGGAAGCTATCGCATCCGTCACTCCTGATGTTCTTGGGCGTGTGTGGCTGGAATTGAATCACCGCCTAGATGTCTGCAGGGCTATCAGAGGAGCCCATATCGAACTACGTTAAATAAAGTTATTCTTTTAGAGTTGTTCTTCAATTTGCCTTTTTTTCATCTCATTATCATGTTTCGTTGCAATAATATAACTATTTAAAATCCCACCATGACTTTACGGACACACTGTATATATAATATGAATATAACTATATGTAATATAATATATAATACTATATATAATATATATATAATATGCATATAACTATGTACAATATAATATATAATACAATATATAATATGTGTCCTTCATACATGTAGCGGAGTATTTTGTTGCAGCTTAGGTGTAGGTTTTTGCTTTATCGTTTCTGTACCCTCATGTATGGCATTTTGTCGTTTCAACTTAGGCTCTCCGCAGGTTGTCTTGTGGTATTTTAGGTGAGAGCAGTTGCTGGCCACAAATTTGCAAACGTCGCACATGTACACCCTTTTCTTCTTTGGCGTAACAGTCACATGTCTATTTGTGTGTTGTGTTTGTTTTATTTTATTTTGTGTCGTCCACTTACACATTTTATTTTTTTAAGTGATTTACATCAACCCACTCATCGATCATTATGCCTCGAAAGTGTAAAAATCACCCCGACAATTTTTTACGTGTGCTGCTTGTTCGCGACTAAATCACAACGGCGTACAATCACGATAGATCTTCAGAAAACTTACCGGTTGTACTTCGGCTGTCCACTAGGCGACCAAGATAAGGCGTAGGCGCCACATGTTATCTGTACCGCTTGTTCGAATGGATTACGTGACTGGTTGAACCAAAGGAATAAGTCGATGCCGTTCGTTATACCCATGATATGGAGGGAACCGAGAGACCATCATGGCGATTGTTACTTTTGCAATGTTAACATAACTGGATTCTCCGTGAAGAATAAGCATAACATCATTTATCCGAACGTAGACTTCGCAATCAGACTGATCCCTCACGATGACACGATGTCGATTCCGGTACCTCCACAGCATGGACTCGATTCTTTAGAAGACGAAAGGGAATCCGACGAAGGTGCAATTGGCGGAGATGCGGGACCTTCAGCCGATCTTGACTACACACCTGACGAAGAGCAATCGGAGCCGGAGAGGCTTACCCAAAACGAGTTGAATGACCTCATTAGAGACCTAGCCCTCTCCAAAAAGAAATCAGAACTTCTCTCCTCAAGACTCAAGCAAAAACACTTACTTGAGAAGAATGAAACCATGATTTGGCGACATTCTTTACAGTAGACGGTCCACTCTGCTATTGCCATGATATCAATGGACTTTTCGAGAACTTGTCACAGGTATGCACACTATCTGAGTGGCGCCTCTTCATTGATTCCTCATAACGGGAACTTAAAGCCGTCCATCCCGATCGCCCACTTCGTTCATCTAAAGGAGACGTACGATAACATGAATATACTACTCGAAGCAATCCAATACAGCACTCATCAATGGAATATCTGTGGCGATCTCAAAGTCATTGGTATGTTAATGGGCATGAAAGGAGGGTTCACGAAATACTGTTGTTTCCTATGTCTATATGACAGCCGTGCTACCGCGGATCATTACATCAGACGTGACTGGCATCAAAGAAGCACATACGAGCCAGGAACGGGCAGTGTCCATTGTGTTCCTTTAGTTGATCCAAAGAAGATTTCCCAGCCACCTCTCCACATTAAGCTAGGCTTAATAAAAATTTTTGTCAAAGCGATGAGTAAGGCGAATTCGAAAGGGTTTCGATACCTTGTTGAGAAATTTGCAAACATCAGTGCCGTGAAATTGAAGGAGGGAATCTTTGTGGGGCCCCAAATCAGGGAGGTTCTGCAGGATGAAGGCTTTGAAGAAAGCCTCAATGCCTTAGAACTAAAAGCATGGCAGATTTTCAAATGGAATTGTGGAAACTTCTTGGGTAACCACAAGCCTCCCGCATACAAAGATGGAGTTCAGAAACTGCTCGATGCATATCAAGAAATGTGCTGTCGCATGTCCCTGAAAATACATTTTTTACATTCGCATCAGGATTTCTTTCCCGAAAACCTTGGCGCGGTGAGTGACGAATAGGGAGAACGATTCCATCAAGACATTCAGTTAATGGAAAATCGTTACCAAGGTTTCTCGATCGAAAATATGCTGGCAGACTACTGCTGGATGTTGTACCGCGACGATCCGGATAAGGTTTACAAAAGAAAATCGTACTCGCAACTTTTTGAGGTTGGTGACATTTCTTTTTATGAATAAATTTGTACTTTTACGATAAATTGTGCTGAAATTAACACCAGTAATATTTCGATAACTAGATGTGCTAGAGGAAAACCGAAAACAGATTTGGAATCAGCGTACAAAACTGGTCTAGAAAAAAGTATGTATACATCTTTGATGAGAGAAAAAGTTCGATTTTGTCGACCAGTGTAATTATTGAAAACAAAACCCATTTTATGAATGTTGTTTTTTGTGTGTATGTATTTAATGACTCGCATAAAATGGTTTTCATTCGTGGAAAAAGGGAGTAATAAAAGTACTTGACGTTACATGCTGAATCATTGGAGCTATGTGACCTCCACGTAAT
>JAJOZX010009250.1:2500-105000 GCA_023014485.1 Bathynomus jamesi
AACTGTCTCCTCACTTGCTGGACTGATTGTGTTAACTTTTACCTCGTCGTTGCGTGGCGGCAGTGATCGCGACTCCCACTCAAGAGGTCCTGGGTTCAAATCAAATATATATATATATATACAGTATATGTTACACACAGACCGTGCATGGAACAAGGAACTCTTCTGGGAAAATTAAATCCACTATAGTTTGAATAAGTAATGGTAAATGACAAATACCATAGTTTTTCTTTTTCATGATGTTAGCCCGACGTGGGCAAAGAGGCCCCAAAATATAGCTTCCCACATCAGCTATCTGCGAAGCAGATAGGATCCAGCTTTGGAACAGCTAGGGAACCCTAGATCCTATCCCAAAGCTGGATCCTATCTGCTTCGCAGATAGTTGGTGAGGAAAGCTATATTTTAAGGCCTCTTTGCGAGTGACCCGTTGCCCACGTCGGGCTAACATCATGAAAAGAAAAACTATAGTATTTGTCATTTTAGTATTACTTATGCGAACTATAGTGGATTTAATTTTCCCAGAAGAGTTCCTTGCGCCATGCACGGTCTGTGTATCATAAAAGATCTCAGGGGACCATTCTGAGTTCAATCCCATATATATATATATATATATATATATATATATATATATATATATATATATATATATATATATATATATATATATATATATATATATATTATATATATAGGGTGTCCCAAAAAAAACTATATACTCTTTATAGCATCATATATTTCATAATTTAAAAAAAACCCAAACAATATGTTATAGCAATTGCCAATGAAAGGTAAATTAGTAATCTAAGTGATCAAAATGTTATAGCGAGTTGTTTGCATATAAAATTTAATTAACTACGCCAAGTGCTCAAAATGTTCTCCGGCGGCATGAATGCACTTTTGAATGCGTCGACTAAGCCTGGCCTTGTTTTATCAAAGGCTTTGTAATCGACACACTGCAGGTACTGTCACTTGATAATCCACACGTTTATGTGGATAAACATGTTAATTTACCAGGATTAACAGCATGGTGTGGTTTATCATCCAGGGGTTTGGTTGGACCATTTTTCTTTAATGGGACAGTTACCGGTTACCGGTGCCGCATATCTCAGCGTTGAGTATCCTCCACGTTCACCGGACTTGACTCCACTTGATTTTTACTTGTGGGGCTACCTGAAGGATGCAGTTTATGGTACAAGACCCGCAACACTCGAACACCTTAAGGATGCAATTAGGGAAAAGTGCGGGACCATCACAGCATCCACATTAGTCCATGTCTGCGAATCAGTTAGTCGACGCATTCAAAAGTGCATTCATGCCGTCGGAGAACATTTTGAGCACTTGGCGTAGTTAATTAAATTTTATATGCAAACAACTCGCTATAACATTTTGATCACTTAGATTACTAATTTACCTTTCATTGGCAATAGCTATAACTATACTGTTTTTTTTTTTTTTAAATTATAAAATAAATGATGCTATAAAGAGTATAGTTTTTTTTGGGACACCCTATATATATATATATATATATATATAATTAGGAATTCGGATGCTTGGACGTTGATTATGCCCTTCATAACAATGAAGAGCTTAAATTATTGAATGCATTACGAAATAGGAAGGTAATTCCAGTCCACAAAACCAATGATTAATATGACAGCTAAAGGGAATTAGCATTTAAAGGATGAAAACTATGGCTAATGATTCATCATTAAATGCGATGTTGGCACCAACTACTGAACAATGGGCGATTGGCACAGTTATGAGTGCCTTTAACGTCAAAGTGAAACCAATGAACATTTTTGATTATTGCCAGAGAAGCTTCATAACAAACTAAAATTAAATTTCTAAATGATCAGGCGAGCATTTCGTAAGCGAAAATTCAGCTAGTTTAGCATAAGAAATCAAACTAACGGGAAATAAGGTTGTAACAGACGATATATTTATAATACTCTGTGTTACTCCGTGCTCTATATCTTAATTTAAAAAATGCAACTCTTTAGAGTGAGGTGAAATCGCGGACTTTCTCTCTCTCTCGATCGAATACTCTGAGAGAAGGGGAGGCCATATGCTCTGCTTTTGACGTATCCTCCGAAACCAATATAATTAAAGTTCATACATTTAAAAGACGAAGGAACCAAATTACACGTCAATCGGAGGCATTCGTAGGTATTGATCGGTTAGTTGGTTGGTCTTTTTGGAGTCCCTTCCACCAACGAGTTACTGAGAGTGACATGATAGCCACCAAAAGGGAATTTACGTAGATCGTGACCAACAAATTACGCGCAGATCTTCATTATTCAAAAAAAAATTGTTTAGAAGCTAAAATTAAGTCAGTGAACTCAATTACGTCATCAAGAGTTACTTCAAAAGAAATGCAATTTATTACCCTTAAGATTTAATATAAGGGGCGAAATCTATGCATGTATCACGCGCTGTTATTATTCATGAAAATTATTTTTTGGAACACTTTCACGCAAAAATATTAAAAGGAAAATAAAATAATAATTTAAAAAGTTTAAAATCATTTGCAATAAAACTCCCCTTTATTGCATTCCCTCCTTCAGCGAAAGATGAAATAGAAATACACATGGAAATATCGCAGTGATTAGAATTCTGAATCACATCTAACTCTTTTCTCGTTCATTCGGAATACAGTAGGATTTGGATTCGGGGATTCTCCTTCAGTGTCCGATTCTCATTTAGAATCGAATACGTAGAAGGCTCTCGCTTCTGGAACTGGAATCAGAAAAACAAATTCAGAGGTGGGACGAGTGTTATTGTATGAGGGGAAGGACCCTCCTTTTGTGTCTCCCGAGAGAGAGGTTCTGAGGCACTTCTGTGGAGGGGAGATGACACTTTTACCGCCTGAATGGATTTGGTTTTTCTGATTAAGTTCAGTAGGAGTTTGGATTTAGATTTAATTTATTATTTTGAAGGATGTAACATCATTTCCTTCATTTTACATCTCAGAATAGCATCTTTGAAAACATTTTTTAAATGCATTATTATTATTATTATTATTATTATCTCAAATTCGAAGCTTGTCACACACTACAGCCTTCTTAGTTGGTTATGAGACATTAAATACATACGTACATTATCTAATAATGTTTGTATTGGGTTGGCACGACGCTTGAACTCGGGACTGAAAACACTCAAACCAATTACACACACAAAAACCAATTACACACAAATATACAATGAGATCACCACCAACCTTAGATCCATTGTTACCTTTCATGATAAGATTGGAGTGTATGTTTAGTAGCCCGTGAGGTGAGAGCCACGTCTCCATTTACACCCTCACAAACCGTTTACATTCCTCTCTATTTCTCGTTAACTCTTGTGCCACATTTATATCAACTCCACATTTATTCACGCATTTGCTAATTACATCTTTGCATCTTTTCCGCGGTCTACCTCTACTTCTCACACCTACGCACTCCCTATTATACATCTTTCTCACAATGTTTTCATCATTCAGTTTTATCACATGATCATACCAACGTAGCATATTATCTTTCATCTTCATCTGCAGTGACCTTTACACTCCTTTTTCACCCCACACTTTTTCAGAACATCCTCTTTTCTCGTACCGTCAACCCCATTTTACACCAACCATGTTTTTCTGAACTATTAAATTTCTCAACTGTTCTCCCTTTCGACAGCGAATTATCATGGCAAACAAACGACTCACATCCATACATTATTGCTGGCACAAACACACATTCATGTAAATTTCTTTCTTCTAGAGATCTTATTGCACCCATAACTTGCTTGCGCTGCTTCACACTTTACTTTTAATTTATTCTAATCTGAATATGCCTTTAGGAAGCGTGGAAGCTTTTTAGGCAGAATTAATAAGATTTACTTTATTTATTATGCTTTTACAATCTCTATATTTTCTCTATTCACCATAATATTACATGCTAGCTCCCTTCTCTTCCTCATCTAGAAAAGCCTTAATTTTATTGAAATTCACTTTCACTAATATATTCTGAAATATGTAAACTTGTTACTGCTGTCCTCAATTCAGTCTTTGATCCGCCCAGAAGCACCGTGATATCCGCCAATCATTCTTTTGATCCGCCCAGAAGCACCGCGATATCCGCCAATCATTCTTTTGATCCGCCCAGAAACACCGCGATATCCGCCAATTATTTTTTTCCTAATTCAGATTAACTCCTCTCTCTAGTATGCTTGCTTTCATTTCACTAATACACAGTCTATATACGCATTAAACAACCAGGGTGATATCATACAGCCCTGTCGTCCTCCAACCAGTCACTCAACTCACCCTTCTCTTACACAAGCCAAGCAGTACTTCCCACACATAACTTTCTACTACATATGCATTTAACAACTTCCCATTGACACCATACATTCTAAATAGTTGCCATAAGGCAGGTCTGCTCCCTTTATCATATTCTTCCTCCAAATCCACAAAGGGCATATACCCATATAATGCCCCTTTTACTTCTCATCGCTTAGTTTCTCAATCAGGTGCATGTTTCACAGCAAACACTTGATAAACACATCCTCTTCCTTCTCTAAAACCATGCTTTGTTTCATCTTCAAACAATGGATCCGTAATCTACAGGGTGTCCCATAAGTCCGGTCTCATAGGAAAATTTATTTTAAATTAAATTTACAAAGTAATACATTGAAAATAAAACATGTTCAAACTGATGTCTTGTTTTGGGATCTTTTTTCGTTAAAGGTAGAATAACACGCGAGTAACTCACTTCCATAGTAACCAGCGCGTGTTATTCTACCTGCAACAAAAAACAAGCCATCAGTTTGAATATTTGTTTTAGTTATAATGTATCATTTTTGTAAATTTAATTAAAAATAAATTTTCCTATAAAACCGGATTTATGGAACACCCTGTATTTTGCTCTTTGTATGAACACTCTTCCGTATGCTTTTCTAATACTTAAAAGACTCGTTTACACCTCTTGACATATTTTTCCATTCATTCAATCTCCATTCTATATTCACAGTTAATCACTTCACGACATATCCTATCAACTCCCGCTGACATACCTTTCTTAAGCTTACGTATTACTCGTTCAGTTCCCTCTAAATTGATGTCTTCCACTACCACTAAAACCAACTGTATTTACATTTGCTTCCTGTCCATTTACCTCACCTATCAATTCATTAAAATACTCGGTAAATCTATCGCGTATTAGTGCATCTTCCACTAACATATTCCCATTCTCATCTTTCATACTGCCAATCACTCCACCTCAATAACTTTTGCACTTTCTCATTTTTTCCCGGAACAACTTTCTATTCTCTTGACGCAACAACGAGAAATATAGAAAGTATATATATATATATATATATAATATATATATAGCGAGGAATAAGGGGACGAAGAGATGGTACATGTTTATTTACAAACGTTTCGGAAATTATTATTTTCCATCATCAGTGCTAAAATTATAAAAGCAGATAAAAAAATTAATAAATATAATGAACGGAAACTTGTAAAATATATTGAAATAAACGTGCGATATTAATGGATGTTTATATTCAAGTAATTAAAATTAAAAATAAACTAATATAAAATATAGACGAGTGATCAATCGTCAAATATAAAGTAAAAAGCGAACAAAACTGAAAGGAATCTTACCAGGTTGTTATTGTCGGAAAGGGAGTAATTAAGCAGAGTGTTGGGAATGATTGGTTGTTGGAAGGGGTCCATATTAGAAGAGTTGGAGCCAGACGGAGGGATGGTGGATTTCTTCTCAGTAGTAGGATACGACAGTTTATTTGGCTATGTTTAGGTTAAAGGCAGAACTATAGTCTTTGAGAGTTGGTTTAATACTGAGGATGTATAGAGACTCCAAAATGCGGAGGTCGGTTAGATGGTTGGTTGTGTTAATAATTTTGAAATTGGAGGGAAGTAGTGGGTGGGGTGGTTGTGAAGGTGGCAGTGATCTCTTATTGCTGATTTAGAGGGTTTATTTAAGGGCTGCGATGTTCTGGTAGAAATACCGCGATGCTCGTCCACTCTTGTTTGATATTGGCGAATGGTGCTGCCAATATAGTTCGCTTTGCAGCGAACACAGTTGAAAACGTAGATGGTGGATGAAGCAAGGTGTTTTTTCTTTGTGGTTGAGGTATGATTTGATGCTGTTATTGTTGGTGAAAACGATTGAAAGTTCCAATTAAAGAAGCCATCGACATATATACACACACACACTGTTGTTTGTGTATTATATATATATATATATATTATATATATAATATATATTATATAATATATATATTTGTGTGTGTGTGTGTGTGTGTGTGTGTGCTGTATATATTTTTTCTTACCTTTAATTATTTTTATTATCGTATTACCATAATCTTCAGATCATGATCAACGCTTTAAATACTCTCAAAATAAATGAAATTATTGAATGTAAAAGCGAAGTCAGCTCCGACTATATCTCAGCAGGCAACTTTTGAAACGAGAAATACAACAATGGCAACTTGTCTTTCCTCAACTTAAACAGTCGCAGTCTCTCAAACCATTTTGACGAATTGACAGTTAACCTAAAATTATTGCAACATAAATTTACCTGCATTATATTACCCGAAATATAATTAAATGAATATAATGATTACGAATCCACCGGCCCCGGGTTCGATTCTTGGCGAAAGCAAGTTGGTGCGCAGCTTCCATAGCTGTTCATCCTTCCAGAAAAAATAGGTTGGTGGATAAATGGGTACTATAGGTGGTCTAGTCAAGCAACAAGCTTGACTTTCGTTAGAATGAACAATTCGGGCAGAAGCAAAACCAAGATTAACCTAGGATCTTTTTTAACATTCCAGGGTACACAAGGTACCATATGTAGGGCTAACAATGGGGGGGGGGGGGGTAAGTATATTTGTCGACTCAAACTACAAGAGTAAAAGTCTCGAAGAACTGACAAGCATAAACAATACCTAAAAAACACTTACAATTGAAATGTTTATTTATAAAACCCAGTATTCAGTTTTAGGCATTTATCAACCACCAACTGGTAACGAACCAACTTTTATTACAAATATTGATAGACTCCTAACCTCCAATTATATTGGTAACAATTGTGTTATTGCAGGAGACTTAAATATTGATCTCGCCAAAGAACATTCAAATAATAACGTAAGCTTCTATCACAACATCATGACTGCAAATAGTTTTAAATTAGTTATTACAAATCCAACTAGACTTCCCAATGACATTAGAAATTCAACTCTGCTAGATAGGATCTGGGTGCGGTTCCCGCTTGACTGCAACTCGGGTCTAATTATATTAACTATCACAGATCACTTGCCCACATCCACCATGCTAATCACCCATTTCTCAGCAACGAAACTATAAAAGTTGACCATAGATCTTACAACTATAATAACAAGTTAAAGTTACTCAGAAAATAGTAACAAAATTTCGAGCATTCTCAAGCATACTGAGGGATATATTCAACATAAACTTTCCTCTTCAATCAAGATTAAAATCTAAAACTAAATACAACATCCAATGGATTACCCTAACACTCATTGTGAGTATTAAACGCAAGCATACTCTCTTTAAATTATGGAAAAACTTATATTATTACCGAACAGACATACAAAAATTATTGTAACAGCCTCAATGTAGTCATTGAAAAAGCAAAAGCAGATCATTATTGTTCAAAAGTTGATGAACAAAAATCCAATCCAAAAAGGCTATGGAACACTCTGAAGAGTTAATTAATACAAAGAAGGTTAAAACAAATCCCGTGCCCTCCCTCCTACGAGGCGTTAATTATTACCGTGACCCCAAAGACAAAGCCAGTTTATTAAACAACTTCTTTGCAAATATCGGCTCCAATACTGTAGCCTCAATCTCAAGTACAGACACTCACTACCGACAATATATGCCACAACCAAATCCAAACACATTTTTCTTTAATCCAATCCTACCTAAAATCTGAAAAAATAAAGATTCTGACATCAATACGATCCCGATAAAATATACAAATTAACAACCGATGAAATTGCAATACCACTCAGTAAGCTAATGACTGAATCAGTAACACAAGGTATATTCCCTGAAAGCTAAAGGAAGCCAAACACCATCCAGTTATCGCCCCTTTTCCGTATCGTGTACAATAAACTTACTAAATTCTTAATGAAATACAATATTTTAACTAAAACACAATTTCGATTTAGAGGTGGACATACATTACAACTAAAGATATCATAAATATGCTATTAGAAATGTGTCTCAGAACTTAGGTAGCAAAAAACACACTGCTTTGATCTTCCTCGACTTGTCAAAAGCATTTGATACATTTTGGCATGATATCTTATTGAACAAAATTCACATATACGGAACAAGAGGAAATACCTTCGATTGGTTTAAATTATATGTCAAATCGTTATCAGTACATCAGATTAAAAGATAATTTATCCGACAAGGGATGCTAAATAATGGCCCATTACTATTTCTAAATCACGTCACCGACTCTCATCTCTCAAGTTCTCAACCACATTTAATTGTGTACAATACGTGAATGATGATATCACAATTACTTCTTCACACTTCACACACCATAATTCAGACTTTCTGATTAATGAAATGAACAGTGAATTAGAAAATGTGTATGAATGTGTGCTAATAGGCTTTTATTGAATTATTTATACCAAAAAAAAGACGTTTCCTCAAAACGCACTGTTTACCCTGTATTATTCTTTCACCCATCCACATTTATTATATTGCATTACATTTTACAACATGGGGTAGCCCAAAAATATATAGGCCTATAAAATATCCTTTGAAAGTCATTCATAAAAAATGGCCGCGAACTCTCTCGAATAATGAAAACAGACAAAGTCACAGTTTATCAATGTTTAAAAAAACAAATATTTTAAAACTGGATGACTTACGCAAATTCAATGTTGCTGTCAATATGTTCAAAGTTATCAACAAAATTCGACATACATCACCCATTCAAAGAGCAACCCATCCCTCCCCGACCATCAAATACATCATAGATGCATTCTGTGCAATACCTTTAAACACTACGAATGCATGAACTTAGATAGAAAAGACAGGAAAATAATAAATAGAGTAAATAACAAAATCATAGGCCTTTATGGTTTCCTGTGCGTGAAGTGCATAGAAAACAATGGGAAATTAGTACAAAGAGAAATAAAAAAAATGTCAAAATATAAGAACCAGGTGCAACGGTTTTAGGAAAGTTAATCGCCTACGAACACAATTAGGTAGACCAGCCATGAGTGGATCCTAGGGTCTTTGTTGGTCTGAAACATTATAACAATTCACGGCCCACAATTCACTGCCCACAATTCACTGCCCACAATTCACCGCTCATACATTTCACCGCAACACAATTCATCGCCCATACAATTCACAGAACATACATATATATACAATTATTATTTATACATTATATATATATATATGTTCACCCCAACAAAATATGAATGAATAAGAAACCAATCGTCAAGGGCGTACAGTTGACCTAACAGGGCATTCAATTAACCTAACCTGGTATTCATTTATTTTTGCTACTCTTCGTGCGGGTAGCAAAAATATCCAGCGTTTTAACGAAAATCATGACCTTAACCTAACCAATCGTCAAGGGCGTACAGTTAACCTAACCCGGCATTCACTAATCCTACCGTAGGTTTATATATATATATATATATATATATATACCAGGTTAGGTTAATTGAATGCCAGGTTAGGTTAATCGAATGCCCGGTTAGGTCAACTGAATACCCGGTTAGGTTCATTGAATGAACTGTACGCCCTTGACGATTAGTTAGGTTTAGTCGTGATATTTTCGTTAAAACTAACGCAAATATCACGACTAAACCTAACCAATCGTCAAGGCGTACCGTTGACCTAACCGGGCATTCAAATTTTATCGTATGTAAATAATAGTTCTCTATTTATTATATGTTTATAATAAATAATAAATTGTTAGGATCACTTTAACATATTGATTCCCAGGAAGCAATCGCCTAGATTACTAACCTCTTTCTAACCAACCAACCTTTCTCTTTTTAACATATTGCTTCCCAGTGTTAATCACTTTAACATATTGCTTCCCAGGAGGGATCACTTTAACATATTGCTTCCCAGGAGGGATCACTTTAACATATTGCTTCCCAGGAGGGATCACTTTAACATATTGCTTCCCGAACGCTTTGGGAAGCAATATGTTAAAGTGATCCTGGAACTACAGTAACAAGTGCATCGTATTCTGACACGCTTCGGAATGAGTTAAAGCAAGCAATTTGCTTCTCTTTGTAAAACAAATGACAACTGATACATAATTTTTGCTTTCCTTTTTCTGTTTGAATAAATTGAAGCGCCATTATGGGTGATGTAGCAGACACACGACACACTGTTTACTGCTTGTAACTTAACAACGACTGATTTAATTTTAACTTAAACTTGCTTGGTTTGTGTCAGGGTGAAATGGCGGTAAATTTGCTTGGTTTGTGAATTGGCAGTAAATTGGCGATGAATTGTGGACTGTGAATTGTGGGCGATGAATTATCCTGAGCGATGATTTGTGGGCGATGAATTGTGGACGGTAAATTGTGGGCGATGATTTTTCCGGCTACCAGGTGGAACAGTTATACTGAGAGAAAATCAGGAAACAACAGACAACGCCGACACAATCGAAAACGAAAACGAGATTAAGGACAACACACTACAGGGAGGGGCGAAAGCAGCCTCAGATAAAGAAATACCCCCGGCAAAAGAGAGAGATACGAAATACACGGCGAAGACAAAAAAAAATTAACTGAGTAGGGAAGAAGTGGTGAGGGAACAGAAGAAGGAAATCGAATCACATAAGACTCGAAGGGAATTTAAACGACTGGCCACATGTGAATATTATAAAACAGGTTCGTGCAGATGTGGCTCAAACTGCATGTACAATCACCCTCAAAGATGCTTCTATATGATGAGGAATGGAAGATACAAGTACAGGTACGGACCAAACTGCAACTTTTTCCACCCTCGTATGTGCAGACAGTCAATTACGGAGAAAAAATGCCTGAACGTAGAGTGCCCGTATTTTTACATAAAGGGTACGTACGCAAAGAAGAGAACGGGAAAGAACAGATTATATCCGTAAAAGAAGTAACAAGAAGTACGCAGAGTAATGAAACATTTTTTACAAGAAATGAGGATAACAAAAGCACAGCTTGTCCTTCTAACAAGAAAAGACAGAACGCCACCTATACATGCACCACAACATTACGTACATCACCCTTCTATTCAACACCATCCACCAATAATACAACAACCACAATGGTATCAAGGGCTGCAACCCCAATACTCCCAAATGCAGCGGCCCAACCAATAATAACACCAAACAGGAACCGAAATCGACCAGGAAACGACCATTATTTGGGAAAACCGAACACAAAAATTAGAAACCCGGTAAATGTATTATACATAAATATACAAGACCCCTATACTGACCATGCAGACTGCAAATTACAATACTTGCAAAATTTAGGTATGGAAACCAGCATAGATATTATATGCCTAACGGAAACACACTTACATAAATGCGAAAAAGGCTGGGAAAATTGCATCGAGAATACTGAAATAGCATTGCTGGACTACAACATATACAGAGCAGATAGAGTGGCTAGACGAGGGGGAGGGTGTTGTATCTACGAGAAAAGCACATACACATGTGAGGCGAAGGTAAACAAATCAAACAGAACAGTCGAAATTATTATTTTAGAAGTAAAAGAACTGAACCTAACCATTATGGACGTCTGCAGACCATCAAACACCACAAAAAGTGAATTTCAATTTGCCACTAATGAAATAGTAAACATGTTAAAATTATTTGAAACTTCAGCAACAAATATTTTAATTTGCGGAGATTTTAATTTCCCATTCATAACATGGAAGAAAAATGACCAAGTTATATATGTCGAGAAGTTTCATGGCAACATTACAAAAGATGATAGAACCCAAGCAACAATGCTATTAGATATTATCGAACACTACGCCATTACCCAGGAAATCTGTGAAGCCACGAGAAAAGAGGACGTTTTGGATTTAATTTTGAGAAATAACGATGAGATAATAATAAATAAAAAGTAACGCACAATATATATCGATATACAATTGAAGTTAGCACCCAGAGGTCCGAAAATGCATCCCGGAGAGGCAGAAGGAATATTTGAAGGCTTGAATATAAATTCAAAGAAAGTAGATTGGGAAAGTGTAAATAAAGATTTAGAGGAAGTAAATTGGGAATTGCTACTTCACGAGAAGACTCCAGAACAAATACTAGGTATAATGGAGACTGAAACCAAATCTATATTACTGAAGCATGTTCCAGAGAGACAAAAAAGAAAACGTAGCAAGCTCGAGAGAAAAATCAGGACACTATTTAGACAACGGAAGCAAACCGTAAAACATCTCCACAGATGCAGAACAGATGCAAGGAGACTCAAACTAGAGAGGAAACTAGGCGAAATAGAAATTGACCTAAAGCAAACACTCATACATAAGACAAACGAGAAGGAAAAGAAGGTAGTAGAAAACATAAAAAATAACCCAAAATACTTCTACACGTTTGCGAAAAGGAAAATACAATGTAAAGAGAATATTGGTCCGTTGATAGACGGGGAGGCCAAACACACAAATGACCCCAAAAAATTAGTGAACTGCTTAAGGAACAATTTAACTCTGTGTTTAGCACCCCTAAGTCCGAGATGAAAGTACAAAACCCAGACGAATTTTTCGATATTGATACAAATCAGCCAAGAACAAATTCTGGCACAAACCTATTAGTGGACTTAGCGAGACAATTTGGCACCAGAGCCAGGCACATGCAGTGCCACGTTTCTGAAGAAATGTAAAGAGAGTATTGCCAAACCGCTATACTTACTATGGAGGAAATCATTCGACACAGGACAAATTCCACTTCCATTAAAAAACGCGAACATTGCCCCCTTATTCAAAGGTGGTAACAGAGCAATGCCCAAGAATTATCGGCCGGTAGCTCTCACCTCCCACCTTATAAAGTGCTTTGAACGTATAATTAGAGGCCAAAACTACCTACTACCTACAAGAAAACTTATACAACCCAAATCAATATGGTTTCAGGGCTGGTAGATCATGCCTATCACAGCTATTAGACCACCAGTAGAAAATATTGGAAACACTGTGTCGAGGACAAAACATATGTAATATATACTGACTTTGCTAAAGCCTTCGATAAATGTGACCATGGAATTATAACACACAAACTTAAGAATACAGGAATTACTGGAAAGCTAGGAAGATGGATATTTAATTTCTTGACGCAAAGAACACAAAGAGTGGTGGTAAATGGAGTCAAATCGGAAGTAGAGCGCTCTGTCCCACAAGGGACAGTACTAGCTCCCTTGCCGTTCATAATAATGATTGCAGATATTGATACAGATATCAGTGACAGTACTGTATCATGTTTCGCAGATGACACAAAGATATGCAAGGAAATACTGAACGAAAGTGACATAGAAAGATTACAAAACGACATTGAAACATTATTCCAGTGGGCAGAAGACAACAATATGAAGTTCAACGAAGAAAAGTTCTAATTTCTAAGATACGGTAATAAAAAGGAGCTACAGAATAAAGGGTACAAAACTCGGCAAGCCAAACAGATAACACCAAATCCACAAATCAGGGATCTTGGAGTAATAATGTCGTCGGATGCAGAATTCAGAGAGCACTATAACATCAAAATTACAACGGCTAGAAAAATAATGGGAATCATCTGGAGGAGCTTCCGGAACAGAAAAGCAAACATCATGCTCAAATTATGAAAGAGTCTAGTCCTACCAATAATTGAGTATTGCTCAGTACTCGCAAGCCCATACAGAAAACGAGACACTGCGAACATTGAAGCTATACAAGGGACTTTTACGTCTAAGATAGAGTAAACGGAAGGTGAAGACTACTGGTCTCGACTACAATCCTTGAAACTCTACATATGGAAAATACTTGAGGGCTCTGTCCCTAACCTTAGAAACAAACTTAAATGAGAGAAGAAGCAGATTTTGTACGGTCCCAGTTGCGGTGGGACAAGGGGGCCATGAAAACGAGGATGGAAAATACCCTCAGAATACGAGGCCCAAAGCTTTTCAATGCCCTACCAAAAGAAGTAAGGAATCTCCAGCACAGCCCTGAATAACTTCAAGAACCAGCTGGACAGATTCCTGTGCAAAGCCCCTGACCAGTCATGCGTGGCTGGCTACGAGGGCAGGAGGAGATCAGAGAGCAATTTCCTCCTTTACCAAATCCCGCAAATGAGGCGGAATCCTGCAGAGGGGTCGACCGCAGGTCGATCCTGAACCGTCATTCGAACTCACATAAAGTAATATAAAGTAAGTAAGTATGTTAATAAAAACCCACTCTAATAGACAGAGTTTATTTCCACAACAGTTTCGATGCCCACTGGCATCCTCTTCTGTATCCACCCGAAGAGGAGGATGCCAGTGGGCATCAAAACTGTTGTGGAAATAAATTCTGTCTATTAGAGTGGGTTTTTATTATCATATTTTAACCACGTAGAAAAAAGTGAAGTTTTTTGCATTTAAGTAAGTATGTATTATTATTATTATTATTATTATATTATTATTATTACTTGTTATCACTATTTCTATTACTTGGCACTTTCACTTCTTTATGTAATAAATAAACTAAATGCCATTAATTTTACCTAAAAAGACTCCATATTCAGATGAGAGTACTGTGAATATATTAATGTCATAACAAATATCTAAAAATTTAAAAATTCTCTCACTTCTATTCTTTTCTGAATGAAGATTTTTGAATATATTAGCATCCGAAATAAGGCCCTGTTACAGTGTATTAAAATTACTCCAGTAATTATTATTAAAAAATATCCTTCTGTTTGTATAAATTAAAGTATTAATTCTTTAAAAGATATTATTCTATTCTTATAAATTAAAGTATTAAGTTAAATTTTTAATATGTGTATACATTGCCTTAATGCCTAATAGATTTTCTGGCATCCTTTTCGATAAGCCTAACGACGCTCTCCAAAGGTGCCACATCTATAATTTTAAACAGATTCCTAAATTCTAAATATTCTTTTCGGCTAATATAAATCACATAAAGGAGTTAAATATAAAACCAAAATTATATAAATTCTTTTGCTAATATTATTATTAGATTATGACCTTTGCAACTTTAATAATCTTTTGTAAACGTGGCACCATGGGAGTTCCTCCAGGGAAAACATCTTGAGAGGAGCAGTTCGTGCCTCACCCTTTGAGTGGTCAGTCAACCGAATTGGGTTTTCTTCGTTAATAACTTCCTAAGCAAGTGTAGTGTTAGGGATTTGATTTTGTAATTACTGTGCATTGTAAAGGAAATCTAATATTTTAAAAGTGATCTATCCTCGTGAAATAAAGACTGACAAAGGTAATTCTTCATTTATGTCCTTCCACGTGAGATTTATAAACATTCCATTCTCTCAACGGACTGAGGGAGGGAGACGCTATTGAGCGAAGGGTATAAATTGTTTTTCCGTAACTCGGAAGAAGAACCGTGGACATCAGCAGTATAAACTTCATTGTCGGTGCAAGGAAGTAACATACTGAATTTACCTACATATCGGCGATGGCTGTCTAACGAAGAAGAGGCCATCTTTCGACATATGTATATATATATATATATATATATATATATATATATATATATACACACAGAGAGAGAGAGAGAGAGAGAGAGAGAGAGAGAGAGAGAGAGAGAGAGAGAGCGCGTTTATAATTAATGAAGTTTCTATGCTGAACTTTACATATTCATTATCAGGAAAAATATAACTTTTCGCCATTAATGAAAGTTATACAAACTTGCTTATGCTTTCTTTCTAATTGGTTATCAATTTTCTAGATACATATATATATAATATATATATGTGTGTGTGTGTGTGTGTGTGTGTGTGTGCTTTTACACCTTTGAGATTGATAGTTTGCAAATAATAGAACCAACAGTAAAAGCGTTTTATGCAATTGCTGTTCCCTGACCTTGACCACATTGACTACTGTACCTTGACTGGAAGAAAGTTCATTTTGTGACCGCAGTTTTCATGTTTAGGAACTTCTCTGGAAGAACTAAAACTTACGCACAAGAGAGCCAAACAGTCTTTACACTTTATATCTACGCTCGGCACTTTTATCTTTCCCGTCCCGCTGCGAGTTTGCGTTTCATCTCGATTTATCCAGTAAACAGGATAAGGGTTGTCGAGGAAAATCCTCTCCAAATAAGTTATTTTTTGATCGCTCTTGTTCTAAGAACTTGTCATAAGATAGTCAACGTTGGCAACTCCACCGAACTAACGACACCTGATCTACATGGCAAAATAGACAAGTTTTTGCGTGTTAGATTAAGTTAGGTTAGGTTTGTCGTAGATTAGGTTTGGTTATGCTACCCTCGGTTAAGTTAATTTTTTTTAGTTTCGATGTTATATCCCGTTGACCAAATGGGCATATAGGTCCTATTCGACACTCCGCCTGTCGAGCGCTCGACTTGATGTAGAAGGGTACGACACGGGATTTCATTTATAATGAAGCGATTATTCAATGTTTAATTTTCCAGAAAGGCAAAATCATGAATCGATGTGCTTTGCGAGCAATTTATAACAATCATTAGGTTCAATCACCGTGAAATATTACAGGATTTTTCGACCTTAAAACCTTTTAGGAAGATGAAAACAAGAAAATTTTATGTTCAGAATACATATATATATATTATATATATATATATATATATATATATATATAATAGTTCACATGTACGCTCCTAAGGAGCTTAACTTTCAGAAAGAAAAGCGGGACAAACGCTACCTAGAAAAGTACATATATTGACCAACGTTTCAGGAGAATCTCCTTCCTCTCTTCAGGACTAAAAATTTAAAACACATTAAAAGGCTAATTACAAAAATTAAAAATTACAAATAAGACTTTTTTTAAACAATTTACATTATGTTTTGGTAAGAAAAAACTTAAAATACATAATTTGAACAAACAGAACAGAGACTCGCCGCACGAACGCTAGAAATGGCAAACTTAATCAAGGAAAAACGAGGTGCGAGTAGGAAAAGTATGTTTTCGGTCAGTTGGTTGATTGTTATGTGATGTCGGGAGGGAAGGCAGTAAAATCTGTGTTGAGGGAGGGAATAGTACATTTAATAAAAAGTGATTCTAAACTTCTGAGGTATTTTCTATCTTTCGTTTGGTTTAAAATTTTAAAATGTTTATAGTAGATGGTGTGATGGCATTTATTAGTAGGGGACCGAATAGTAGAGTTCTCCTTTACATTAAGATTAAAGGTAGATATGTAGCTGATAACACTATGCGAATTGATGCCCACCCTAAGCATACGTTCAGTTCATTCGACGTACACTATGTTTATCGATTACGTGGAACACAGTTAAAAAGATATACAACTTTGGTGTGCATCAATTCGGGAGTGAGGTCTTTAAGCTTGACCAGGGAAGTACTCCGGGAGGGAATATTAGGCAGGAGAAGGGAGTGCTGTAACTTCCGTTTCTCCTGACGCTGTCCTCCTTAGCTGATCTTTTTCCGTGTCTCATCTACCCTGTGAACAGTCCAGCATGTTCTCAAACAACACACACACACACACACTTCTCCCTCTTTTTCTCATTACACATACATGCATCTTACACACTACACAACCTTTTCAAAATTTATATTAAAAAAAATAAGAAAAATGGCATCATTGAGCCTTGGAGATCTTGTTTTTGACTCTCTCCTTCTGCGAAGGGGGTCACTTTAGCGGGCGCTCGCTCTTAGCGCCCTCCTTCTTAAATAAAAATAATATATACATATTCTTCTGTACTTAATTTTAGTAATATATTAACCTTTCGCACTTACAAAATTTCCATCCCGAAATTAAATTGCCTGAGAACTATATACTTTGCTAATAAGAGTCATCCTGTAAAGCTGTTTCAAAAATGCGTCCATTCCTTTCTTGGTGGAATTTATCGGCCTATCTCCTCTAATTATGATGAGGCCTATCAGAAAAGCCCTTTTATATGCCTGTTTCTTACGTTGGAACCCACATTCAACCTTGTTGAGGAAAGAATTAATACAATGTCTAAACTTTTTCCGTTTATCAAATTTAAATGTTTCTTTATTGATAGGAGGAAGATTGGAACCCCCCCCACCCTCTTTTCCATTTCAAAGACCCTCATTCTCGAATTGATGCACGCCAAAGTTGTATATCTCTTTAATTGTGTTCCACGTAATCGATAAACATAGTGTACGTCGAATGAACTGAGCGTATGCTTAGGGTGGGTATCGATTCGCATAGTGTTATCAACTTATCAGCTACATATCTACCTTTAATCTTAATGTAAAGGAGAACTCTACTATTCGGTCCTCTACTAATAAATGCCATCACACCATCTACTATAAACATTTTAAAATTTTAAACCAAACGAACGATAGAAAATACCTCAGAATTTTAGAATCACTCTTTATTAAATGTACTATTCCCTCCCTCAACACAGATTTTACTGCCTTCCCTTCCGACATCACATAATCAACCAACTGACCGAAAACATACTTTTCCTACTCGCACCTCGTTTTTCCTTGATTAAGTTTGCCATTTCTGGCAGTTCGTGCGGCGAGTCTCTGTTCTCTTTGTTCAAATTATGTATTTTAAGTTTTTTCTTACCAAAACATAATGTGAATTGTTTAAAAAAGTTTTATTTGTAATTTTTAATTTTTGTAATTAGCCTTTTAATGTGTTTTAAATTTTTAGTCCTGAAGAGAGGAGATTCTTCTGAAATGTTGGCCAATACATATGCTTCTCCAGGCAGCTCTCTCTCTCTCTCTCTCTCTCTCTCTCTCTCTCTCTCTCTCTCTCTCTCTCTCTCTCTCTCTCTACATATATATATATATGCGAAGTTAAGCGACATTGGGTCGGATAGTTATAATGTTATAATGTTTCAGACCAACAAAGACCCTAGGATCCACTCATGGCTGGTCTACCTAACTGTGTTCGTAATTGTGTATTGTGCATGTTCTCCGTGGTGGCGGAGGGACCTACAATTTTACGTGGGTTCCGAACCACAAACCCTTAATTTTACTACCTTAAACTATACCCAATTTATCAACATATGCGGCTAATCGATTTTTAAACATGTTTATAGACGTGCTACTAATTACTTCTCCCGGAAAACTATTCCAGCTATTTACTATTCTATGCGTAAAAAAGTTTTTAACAACTGCTGTCTCGAACCTTCTACTTGTCAACTTACACCCGTTATTTCTAGTCCTATTATACTGAGATATTTCGAAAAAGTTATCTCTATCTACGTTATCGAACCCATTCATAATTTTGAAAACCTGGAATAGATCACCCCTTAGCCTCCTAGTCTCGAGTGTAGTCAATTTTAACTCCTTAAGCATATCCTCGTACGACTTCGACCTAAGCGACGGAATCATCTTAGTTGCTCGTCTTTGAACTCTTTCGATTTTGTCTATATCTTTTCGCATATGCGGATTCCAAAATTGGATCGCGTACTCCAAATGGGGTCTAACTGATGATTTATAAAGAGGAACAATAATATCGCGCGATTTGTACTCAAAATTCCGAGCTATAAAACCTAACACTTTGTTCGCTTTATTGACCGCTGCTGTACTTTGTTTCGCTACTTTTAAATCACCAGTGACTGTAACTCCGAAATCTTTTTCCTGCTCTACGCTTGCTAACTCCTTCCCTGACATACTATACACAAAATTACCGTTACGCGAACCCATATGTAAAATTTTGCACTTATCGACGTTAAATCTCATTTGCCATGTGACTGACCAATCAACGATTTTATTCAGATCTTCCTGGATTTTACCTCTATTTCGTCATTAATCGTCCTACACCCAACTTCGTGTCATCCGCAAACTTTGAAACTGTACTGACTAGGCCGACATCTAAATCGTTAATATATAAGAAAAAGCAAGGGGCCCAATACAGAGCCCTGAGGATCGCCGCTCGCTACATTAGCCTAAGACGACTCCGCTCCATCAACGACCACCCACCCGCCCGATGACTATCGTAAACTTCAACCACGCTTTGAAAAAATTCTAAAAGATTAGTTAAGCAAGATTTGTTTCGCCTAAAACCGTGCTGCGTATTTCTAACCAAGTTATGCAGTTCTAAGTGTTCGACTATACGAGCCCTAATTATTGATTCCAGTAGCTTACCTACAACAGACGTTAAACTGATTGGCCTATAATTTCCCGCCACACCTTTATCGTCTTTCTTAAAGATAGTTGTTACATTTGCTAACTTGAAATTATCTGGTACGCACCCTTCAGAAATAGACGCATTAAAAATCTTTGTTAGCGGCACGACAATGCTTTCTCTTAATTATTTTAGTTGTATGGGATATATGGAATCCGGTCCCGGTGATTTAAGTATTTTCATTTTATCAATATAGCGCATTACCTCTCTTTCACTAACCACAATATTATCCAAAATATTACCATTATCAAAAGGTATTATGTCTATGACCGTAGGGATATTCGTTACATCTTCTATAGTAAAAACTGACGTAAAAATTCGTTTAGCAAGGTAGCCATTTGCTTGTTTTCAGAAACTAGCTCTCCGTTAACATTTTTCAACGGCCCCAAGACACTTTTTACTGGATTTCTATTGTTGACGTATTGAAAGAATCGCTTGGGGTTTTCTTTACCGTCACGAGCTATGGAGATTTCAAATTCGCGCTTGAACTTTTTTAATTACACTTTTCGCTTCACGCCTTAGAGATATGTAGTTGTTTCGTAACCACAAATTGTCTTTATTGCACTTATGCAGCCTGTAAGCCCTAGCTCTACTCTTCATAATGTCTCCTACTCTAGAAGTAAACCACAAGGGCTTGTTGTTTACTTTCGCACGCTTAATTTTGTATGGTACACATTCCTCATTTATAGTTCTAAATACTGTTTCAAACGATTCCCACATTAGTTTTGCGTTGGAGAGACCCATTACGTTTTCCCAATTGACGTGCGACAATTCATTTCGAAATTTACAAAAGTTTGCGCGCTGGAAGTTAGGAATTTTAGTCGAGTTAGCTGGTTTCGAGTGACTTACTGACAGGACAAACTCTACCATATTGTGGTCGTTATTGCTTAACGGTTGTATTACTTGAAGATCCGTGATTAGCCTATCATCCGTAGTTATTACTAAATCTAAAATACTGTCCAACCTCGTAGGTTCCCAACTTTGAATAAGAAAGCTATCCTCGAGAAAATTACCTAAACGATTACCTTCCGCGTCTCCCTGCATTGTATCGTAATTCACGTTGGCGCAATTAAAGTCACCCATAACTAAGGCCTGCTCACTACCTATTATTCTCTTTAGTTCACGATATAACGCTTCGTCCGTATCAGCTGTTTGATTAGGGGGCCTATATATAAATGCAATAAGAAGTTTGAAATCGTTCAATTTAAGTTCTGCTATAGTCGAATCTATCGGTTCTGGAATTGTGTGCTTTACTTCTATAACGTTCGCAATATTATCTTTGATATACAACATAACACCGCCTCCTCGCCTACCTATTCTGTTTTTAACAAAAAGTCTATAACCTCTAATTTCATACTCCCCTACAAAGTCACGTGTTTCAGTGCTCAGCCACGATTCATTTATCGCAATTAAATCATAGTCTTTACGAGCAATTAAAGAAAAAAAAAATTTTTAATTTTATTTCGTAGGCTACGAGCATTTAAGCTTTAAGGATAGAACCTTCAAATTGTTTGTAATTGCAACAGCTTTGCGAGCGCAGGGTAAATTTGAGGAAATTACGCCGGGACCGTTCGAGTTACGGCAGCCTGAAAAGAAGAAACAGTATTATGAAATAGTCTTCCTAAACGCGCAGCTCCAACGTAATTAAGATGAAGTCCATCTCCGAGGAACAAGTCCCTCCTGCCGTAGAAACTGTTCCAAAAATTTGCAAAATGCACTTCTTCCTGTTGTCAAAGAGACTAGGTTATTGTTGATATAGGTCGCCTTGCTGTAGAAATCGCTACGTTGGATAATTCGAGGAGTATACCTGTTAAAACAATCTTATTAGTTTTTCCCCTGTAGTCGCTCTACAGTAGTAAGTCCCTGTACCTAGCCAGCAGCTCTTCCGATCTAGAATTTAAAACGTTATTAGTACCGACATGAATAACATACGTTGTGTCCTCAGAGGTTCCGTCTGTAAAATGGTCAACACTATTAGTTATATCCTCCACCCTTGCACCAGGGTAGCAGTAACGGCGCCTACGACGAGGGTTTCTCCCACAAAATTCCTCGACCTGCCCTCGAACAATGGAATCACCAACGAGTCGTAGTAGTTGGATGGGAGACCGTCCGCTACGTCCAGACTATGTAGCGACCCGTGGTTCGGATTCCACGTAAAGCTGTAGGTCTCCTCCGTCATATGACCTTAGATGTTGCGAAGGAGGTTATACAAACCCAATACATATATATATTATATATAATATATATATATATATATATATTAGTGGTGCACCGATTAATCGGTATCGGCACCTGGCATGCCGATATTAGGAAAATACCTTGCATGGCCGATTAATCGGCATGAAAGGTGCCGATACCGATTAATCGGTGCACCACTAATATATATATATATATACACACACCACACACAATTTGACAAAAAGCTATTTTTTAATAGTATACATTTTTGTTGTGTAACTTGAATGAAAATGCGAGTGACGTCATTGGTGGAATTGAAATTTAAATTGAAATTGAAATTGTCTTGTTTGGTAATCTTCCGATGAGGATCCTTCATAATACAAGAGGCGGAGAGAGTCCTTCAAAGGAGAGTATTTAATTTGTTCAAAATAATATAAGAGATGGACAAATTCCAATATCGATATGACGTAAATTCTCCAACATTTGTTTGACGGGAAACTATCGACTGAGTATCGAGACTATCTAAACTTAAAAAAAATAACCTAACCTAACGTAATTCAGCCTGACTTAACCTAATCCAACTCCACCTAACCTGTCGATTAAATGTCACATCGAGAGATGGATTTGTTAGTGCCGGTACTTTCCTCGTAAGCGAAGTGAAAACACTGAAGTCGGGTGTTCGAATCCCGATGGTGCTGAGAATAATAATCCGGGAGTTATCGCAACGGGCAGCAGTAGTTGGCCTGAGCATTGTGCCAGTTTCTGGCCCTCCTGATTGATTTTAATTTGCTTGTTCTTTTCCCGAAGGTCGTCTCTCGATGAAGAACCAATATCTCGCTTTCAGCTTGAAGACCAAAAATGGAAACCCGCTTTTAGATTCCTGTTACATGCAATCTCTCTCTCTCTCTCTCAGTTTCTTCCTTGTTTTCTCCTTCCTATCTCCTTTACTCCTTTTACTTTGTATATTTATTTATCTGTTTACTCTTTCTTTACATACGTAAAATTCACAAGTTACACTTACAATTTACAAACAAACCCTGTTATGTAAATGATTTTTTCGCTTTATTTGCGACCGTGTTCCCGGTGCTTGTTTTTTGTTTAAAATAAACGAATGCATTAATTCTGGATTTGCGTTTCACTTGCGCGTAAATATTATTTTAACGTATTTTTCTTACTGGAAAGTATTTTCGTTCAGTATTTGCGTGTAAATTCAAATATATATGACCCCAGTTCAGAAAATACGAATTATTATATAAATATATTGTCTCCTTCAGTATTTATCATGTTTTGTCTATACTGAAGGAAGGCTGACAGAAGTAAATAGACACCATGATCATTGTCCTCAAGAACAAATGGTGAAGTCCATCAGTGGAATGACAGAACGTGTGTCAGCTTTGCAGAATACAAAAGGGAAACCTCTGTATTATCGTTGTATTTTGGATCTTCTCTGAAACGAGGCAAACGATCCTGAATCATCAGTCAGGGTATGGGTACATTGCAATACATTTGGGCAGCGCCCGCATCTCACTTGGTAATAATAATAATAATAATAATAATTAGTTAGGAAGGCCAGAAACTGACACAGAGCTCAGGCCAACTAATGCGGGTCTTTGCTCTAATTTCTGTGTTATTATTACCAGTATTATCGGGGTTCAAACCCCCGATCTTATTGTCTTCACTTCGTTTATAGGGAAACGGTGTTACCCACTGAGCTAAGGACGGTGGCGTGTTCAGTGGGTAACGCCATTTACTTATAAGCGAAATGAAAACACTGAGGTCATGGGTTCGAATTCCGATGGTACTGGTAGTAATAACCCGGAATTTAACGCAGTAGGCCGCATTTGTTTGGCCTGAGCTCTGTGTCAGTTTTTGGCCCTCGTGACTCATTATTATTATTACGACACATTTACTAAAGCTTTTTACTAAACTTTACAAATGATGTTATTTTATGTCGGGTGAAACTTCAATGACCTTGGGAAACAGATCTTCCAGAAGAGTGCTTTCCACCACAGATAGCGATAGTGATAGAAAGAATGGAGTAAAATGTAAATACAAAAAATGGTCTTCATACCTTCTTAAAAATACAATAATACAGAAAAAGGTCTTCATACCTTCTTAAAAATACAATAATACAGAAAAAGGTCTTCATACCTTCTTAAAAGAAACATTAATACAGAAAAAGGTCTTCATACCTTCTTAAAAGAAACACTAATACAGAAAAAGGTCTTCACACCTTCTTAAAAAAACATTGATACAAAAAAAAGGTCTTCACACATTCTTAAAAAACATTAATACAGAAAAAGGTCTTCACACATTCTTAAAAAACATTAATACAGAAAAAGGTCTTCATACCTTCTTAAAAGAAACACTAATACAGAAAAAGGTCTTCACACCTTCTTAAAAAAACTGATACAAAAAAAGGTCTTCATACCTTCTTAAAAAACATTAATACAGAAAAAGGTCTTCACACATTCTTAAAAAACATTAATACAGAAAAAGGTCTTCATACCTTCTTAAAAGAAACACTAATACAGAAAAAGGTCTTCACACCTTCTTAAAAAAACATTGATACAAAAAAAGGTCTTCACACATTCTTAAAAAACATTAATACAGAAAAAGGTCTTCACACATTCTTAAAAAACATTAATACAGAAAAAGGTCTTCATACCTTCTTAAAAGAAACACTAATACAGAAAAAGGTCTTCACACCTTCTTAAAAAAAATTGATACAAAAAAAGGTCTTCACACATTCTTAAAAAACATTAATACAGGAAAAGGTCTTCACACATTCTTAAAAAACATTAATACAGAAAAAGGTCTTCACACATTCTTAAAAAACATTAATACAGAAAAAGGTCTTCATACCTTCTTAAAAGAAACTAATACAGAAAAAGGTCTTCACACCTTCTTAAAAAAACATTGATACAAAAAAAGGTCTTCATACCTTCTTAAAAAACATTAATACAGAAAAAGGTCTTCATACCTTCTTAAAAGAAACACTAATACAGAAAAAGGTCTTCACACCTTCTTAAAAAAACATTGATACAAAAAAAGGTCTTCACACATTCTTAAAAAACATTAATACAGAAAAAGGTCTTCACACATTCTTAAAAAACATTAATACAGAAAAAGGTCTTCATACCTTCTTAAAAAACACTAATACAGAAAAAGGTCTTCACACCTTCTTAAAAAAAATTGATACAAAAAAAGGTCTTCACACATTCTTAAAAAACATTAATACAGGAAAAGGTCTTCACACATTCTTAAAAAACATTAATACAGAAAAAGGTCTTCATACCTTCTTAAAAGAAACACTAATACAGAAAAAGGTCTTCACACCTTCTTAAAAAAACATTGATACAAAAAAAGGTCTTCACACATTCTTAAAAAACATTAATACAGAAAAAGGTCTTCACACATTCTTAAAAAACATTAATACAGAAAAAGGTCTTCATACCTTCTTAAAAGAAACACTAATACAGAAAAAGGTCTTCACACCTTCTTAAAAAAAATTGATACAAAAAAAGGTCTTCACACATTCTTAAAAAACATTAATACAGGAAAAGGTCTTCACACATTCTTAAAAAACATTAATACAGAAAAAGGTCTTCATACCTTCTTAAAAGAAACACTAATACAGAAAAAGGTCTTCACACCTTCTTAAAAAAACATTGATACAAAAAAAGGTCTTCACACATTCTTAAAAAACATTAATACAGAAAAAGGTCTTCACACATTCTTAAAAAACATTAATACAGAAAAAGGTCTTCATACCTTCTTTAAAAAACACATTAATAAATTCTTTAAAAAACACATTAATAAATTCTTTAAAAAACACATTAATAAATTCTTTAAAAAACACATTAATAAATTCTTTAAAAAACACATTAATAAATTCTTTAAAAAACACATTAATACAAGAGTTAAAAATTAATTGCTCAAATAGATCATAAACAAAAAATTATTTAAAACAGGGTAGAGATAAAAAGTTAGCAGTAAATTGATGCGTATTCAGAATAAATCCAAATAATTTAGTCGAATTTGCGCGTTAAAATTTTGTTTTTAACTTGTTGCGTTATCATTCGCAAGCAATTAATTACAGTCGGTTCTCTTTCAGCAAATTACTGTTGTAATTGATTGTTCACCTGCAGCTACCAACCGAATTTTTTTTTTTTTAGCGTTGGCAGTCTCGTGTTGTGCAAACTTTGCTTGTAATTTTTGTTTAATAAAGATACACACACACCACATACACACACACACACATATATATATTACATATATATATACATATGCTGCAAACCCACAAGGAAAAGGAAAAACGATTCCAAGGTCTTTCGTGTATTCAGAGCTACACCTCGTCAGGGAATGAAGACAGAAGGCAAGGTGCCCATAAATATATGCAACGTAGCGGAAACCAAAACAATTAGCACATACTTAACAAGAGTTAATGAGAGGCAGAAGGTATTTTAACAAGATATTGTCAATCTTATACATTCCCGCACTGTTATTGAAGTTGTTTTTAAAATGAATAAATGCACATTCTAGAATATTTCTTTCTATTATATCTCTGTGTTTAGCAAGCGATTTAGAACTATTCCACTTGATGCTATGATTACATCTATACATTGGAATTATTAGAATTATTAGAACAGCTAATAATTCCAATGCTTTGTTTAATCATATGTATAGATGTAATCATAGCATCAAGTGGGATAGTTCTAAAGCGCTTGCTTCTCGTTGAGAAGAGAAATTTGTCAATTTAGTAAATAATTTTTGTTTTAAAATCAAGTAATGCATTCTATATTAGATATTATAAAAAGTAAAATTTAAAATAATACTATTTCCTAGTAACTGATGTATTGCTACATATGATGAGATTACAACATCAAATCAACTCACTATTCTATTGACAAATATACTGTGAGTTAGATTAATTTTGGTTAGGTTAGCATATATAGGTTAAATTACGTTAGGTTTTTAGGTTAAATTAGTTTTTTAGTGTTGATCTTATGTGGTCATGTTGATTTGATAGATAAAATACAAGCAATTATATGATAAGTTTTTGATTTTCCATTTTCTTCAATATTTTGTGTTCAGAGCTGATAAATGGATGACAATAAGCTCCGCCCACCTATCGCTTTGATAGCCTATACAAACATTCTTAGAAGACACACGTGGTCAAGGAATCAGAAACAATGAAAACATCTGTTTCTTCCCAAAAGGCCCGCGAAAGCAAGCCCTTATCAACTAAAGGACGCGTAGGAGGCGTTTCAAGAAATGCCCACGAAAGTTCGCGTCACAGAGGTTATATAAGCGAGATTCCACTGAAACTCATCCTCACTCGCTCACTTGTCGTTTGTCATTTTCTCGTCTTGGTCTCCACCTTTGTCAGCAGAAACTCGTCACGTCAACCGCCCTCCGGCTTCCCGCCGGAGGAGCGGCCTGCTGTTCCTTCATGGCTTTCGATCTATCGTCAAGTAAGACCTTCCGCCGTCAGCCTGCAGAAGCACTTCTTCGAAGCCCAGCGCCGTTTCGACTTCAGCCGGCTTCAGTCCCTCAAGCATCATTTCAACTCTACACGAAGCATCACTTGACGTAAGCTATAAATCTTTCTTGCAACAAACAATTTTACCGCAGTAGGCGTTTCCATTGGCCTCTTCACCACACCCCAACCGGTTACCAATCATCCTCGAGAGCACCGGCAAAGTTCAACGCTACAAGAAAACATCCTCAAGGAGGATACAGTACGTGAACCTTCTACGAAGATACAAGCCCAAATCACTTCACCTTGGTTCAGCGTTCGCCACTTTACGGAAAGCGGCCGTCAACGAGAATCCAATAGGCCCGTGAACACTTCACCGTGAAGACCTCGACTTGCAGAACAACGGACGACAACGACTCCTCGAGCCAACAGGAACAGGTCCACCTTCTACACTCCTTCGCCAGAGCTATTCGACGTTTCTGGTAAGACAAGTGCATCTTTTCTAACTAACTCTCGTGAAGCCTACATCAGCCTACCTCCGAACGGTAGGCTATACTCGCAAAGTGTTTAATTAAGCGTTCTAACTGACTCTCGTAAAAACGCTGTAGGCCTATTTCCTAATCCAAGTGTCATTACAATATTTGATTGTGCATCAGACTAATTCTCTAATACAAACCCACACTAGGCTTATTTCCTGTGCCCAGTTCAAGTGTAATTTCCAATACCGTATGAGTGTACTGTATCATCCTGCTATTGTGTTCTTTCATGTATCCATCAGTATTTTGCATCCACTTATTTGATTTATTTAAGCATTTCATTATTGACAGCCGAATCCACTTACCGTGTACTAAACGCACGTGCATTCTTAATATTATTACTAGGCCCATTCATTGTTCCATTTATGCGTAACTCTAGCCTGCGTCACCTATTCAGTGTACCATACGTACATGCTTAATTTCTATCATTATTAGGTTGAAAGCATTTATTCCATGTTCATTCATGCATAACCTTTAGCCTACACAATCAGTGTGTTACGTATTCTATTCAGTGTACCAAAACGTACGTGCTTAATTTCTATTATCACTAGGTTTCATATTTTATGTTGTGTTCCAGTTTGCATGCCATTAGCCTAACATAAATGAATGCATTACTTGACAATTAAGCTCTTAACCATTTCTCTTATTGGCTAAGCTCCATGTCATCTTAGCATAATATAAAGGCTGTTAAATAATTGTTATTCACTATAATTACTGTCAATCATTTGTTATTCACTGTGAACAAATAACTGATTTATTTCTTAATTAAATACAAAACAATAAGGTGCTTTTTATAACCTTAATATTTGCTTGGGTGTAATCCAAGCTGGTGACCTCGAAGCAATTCGTATCACTCAGAAATAGTATAGTAGGCCTACTCCATTAGCCACTTTCAACCGGTGATACTGTAGGATATCATAAATTGTTAACCCAGCCTGTCATTATAATAATCAATCATTGCATGAATTAATCACTAGCATTAAATTAATCACCACCACCTCAAACGGCTAATAATAGGCTCGCTACATAGATATTTACCAGCACACTCATTTAATTTCAGTGCTACTTACACGAGTATTCTTATCACCTTAAATGAAAACTATTCAACAAAACAATACAATCCTCCTTTATCCGAATAGATTGGTTTCAGAATTTGTTCTGATAAGTGAAATTCCGGTTGATCGGATATTCCCATCCCTTTGGTTGAGTCAGAATTTGAGGAATTGACACCTTCTTAAAATGGCCAGTGATCCTACTTTGTGTTCATTTTTGTAGATAGTAAAGTATACAAAGAATCTTAATATTCAAACTGAATTACTTATATACTGGCCTCACACAGGATCGTCTTGCGACTCACGACTTGGGTCGTGACGACTTGGGTCGTGACGACTTGTCGCGTGTGAATTTACATTGACAGAATTGGAGAAGTTCCGCACATTACAGCGACCGCGACAACCCAAGTCGTCAGTGGCAAAACGATTCTGCGTGCGGCCAGATCTAAAAGGGTTATGATCGAATTTTTCTGTTCACCGGGTTTCAGAGTAGCGAGTTTTCAGCAACTGGAAATGTATATTCTTCAACCTGATTGTGTTTTGAGATTTGTAAACTTGTAAACTTGTAAGGTCTGGTACTCGTGTCTCCGAGAAACTGATACAGTGAGAAAAAGGACAAAGGAAACTTTAAAATTGTATGATGGAGTTTAATAAGAAATGTCAACAAGCTAAAAACGGAGTTACGAACTGGGAACATATTCTTTGAAAGCGCAAACGCACAGAACTTAATTCTCTCTCAAATGTCCCCTTCCCCTTCGAAAATACCCATCTCTAACTTGTGATTGGGTGAGAGAAGGTCTTCCAGCCAATCGGTATCTGGCTGGGAACTTCACACCAAATGCTTTCAAGTGCCTTGTCTCCAAGTGACATGAGTAAGTTGACTTAACACTATTTTGTTCTAAAATTATGAATATTTTCATGGTGATTTTTAAAATTTTTAATTACTGTTTTAATTAATTTTTCAATTAATTTCTGATCGGTTAATCAGAATGATAAAAAAATGGAGTCGTAAATGCATTTTCAGTTAAACGGAATTTCAGATGATCGACAGTTCGTTTAAGAAGACTTCAATTCTACTTGGCTTTGTTTCTTTTTTTGAAGTGGTTATCAGGTACTTGAAAAGACTGTCGCTGATGCTCCATTCAAATTGTCCCTCAATCTATATGTGCTTCCGTGACTCGGCTGATTAGAGATTGGACTCAGACTGAGAAAGACCGGTTTCGATTCCCTGAGCTTAGGCTAACTGCCTACAACTATTACCAAAAGGGGTTGAAACACCTTAAAATTTGTTTGGAATGAGAAAGGTATTAATAGAAATTACGTATAAAATCACTGATGTACTTTGAATACTGAAGTGAATTTAGTAACACTTGTCAAAAGCTTTGAACGTCGTCAGACTGATTTGGTGTAATTATTTGCTATATGAGCTTTAACATGTCATACGTTCATCAATTTTTGCAGTTTATTGGTAAGTACATTTAAATTACAAAGTGAAATGAAATTCAATACATCAACGGCATATGATTACTCGAAAGCAGCATGCAGGTTTCATTTGACTTTATCAGCCAAATTGAAAATGTTTTAGGGTGATGCAAAACTTTTGGCCAAAGCTATATCTGCCGTAATAATTAATTTCCTTTATGCTTTCTCTTAAAGTCTGCGGGAAATTAAAGGAGAACCGTTATACATATAAATTTAATTAATGTCATTTTAAAAGTCTCTGACAGTGACGTGAATCAAGGCACCAGAAAAATAATAGATTCTAAAGTGACGCAACTCTTTTGACCAAAGCTGACTTTGATCAAAAGAGTTGCATCATTAGGGCATATCATACTTTTCCGAGTCCGAATTTTACTCTGGCTAATATGTATTTTTATGTAAAATTTAATTCTAAGAGGGGTTTCTTTTCTGCAACTTTTCCCAAAAATCGCGTTATCATGTTCAAAATTGCGGTTTTCTGTTCTATTTGAAATACCAAATATTCAATTAAACACAACCTCATATTTTTAACCCTTTGTCGTAATTTGTTGCCATTTAGACACATTAACTTTGCTTAACTCTTACACAGGTTTAATACATACATACATAAGAAAAAAAATCTGCTCCATTTGAATCTTTGTAGCCATTTGGACGCAGAAGGCGAAGTTCAACATTCTCTCAATAGATGGCTCTGAGCAATTACGTCAGTTATAATTGTGAAGTAGAAGTGAGTGGACGCCATTTTTTTCGGTAAGTGTTTTTTGTAATTTTCCTAAGTTTAATCGCCATTATTATATTTGTTTTGACTATAATTTCATTCTAGAAGTATTAAGGAAGCTCCCTGTTTACTTTGTTTAAGTAATATTTTTAATAACTGTGAAGAAAATTCAAAGTTCGTTTCGAAATGGACACAAAGTTTTCATAGGGAAAATTTCTGTCTATGATAACACGTGTGTCCAATTGGATACATGAAATGAATTTTTCATTACGATTGTTTTTATGTACTGTTTTTATATATATATATATATATATATATATATATATATATAGAGAGAGAGAGAGAGAGAGAGAGAGAGAGAGAGAGAGAGAGAGAGAGAGAGAGAGAGTACTAACTACCACCCACTAATTACCTTATTAGACCTTTGTTGACTAATGGACACATAAATTATTTCATTTAGAAATGTTCTTACAAAAAAAGATTGCTAAAAATGCTTATATATACCTCCTATGCATATTTCAAGTAAAAAAATGAACCTACGCTAAAATTAAATGGTACTGAATGACAAAGGGTTAAGCTTATGTTACACCATTATTACGAATTTTAAATTAAATTTGCAATGCCAAATTCAGTTTTCTATTACCAAAATAAATATTCATTACCAAATTTAGGTTAATTTGGTAATTAAAAATGCCGGTTGGCAACCCTGATTATAACCAAAAATTATATTCCTTGTCTATATTTATGGCGAAAGAACACTAAACATACTGATATGAATTTGTTACAGATTGGACAAGAGCGAGAATAAGCACCGACTAGACGTGATGGCCGAATCTGCCCCCAAAACCAGGAAAATGTCAGGTTCAAAGCTCTCGGATGTTGTGGGCCCGGGGAAGGAGTTCATTCCCAGCGAGGTGCCGACTTGGAGAGCCGTTCTTCAGAGAGGGATTCGTCTGCAGGAGGAAAAGTTCCTCATTCATGACATCCAAAGGTCTAAATACCCTATCCGAGAGATGACTGACGAGCTGGCTTCACTCGTGATGACTCAGTGGAGGAAGTCGAATGTAAAGTTCTCCCCGCCTGTGACAATCACGGAAAAATCGCTCTCATATAAGATCTTGTTGAAATGGAAGGAGATGACAGACGTTGTGAACGGGAGAGTTAAGTCTGCTACCCAGGAGAAGAGGATGGCTGATCTGGATAAACTCTGTGAAGTCTGCGTTTGCAAGCATCAGATCTTCTTGTGCGGCTCAGAGGGGAGTGGATGCTCAGGATGCTCCCTCAAGGCCCATGTGAACTGTAACTGTCCTTTGGAGGTGAAGATTCCTAAACTGGACCTTCAGTGGCTGTACTACCAGAGAGTGAAGACTTCCGAAGCTTCAGGAATCCAGATGTCTTCTGTAGACTTCGAAGACAGCAGGAGACAGATCAAAGCAGCGAAGAGGAAGGAGGCTGAAGAAGCTTCTGCTGTGAAGAGGAAGAAGAAAGAGGAGGCTACTAATGAGGAGCTTCTCATGAAAGACTTTGAGGAGGACGAAGAGCCAAACTTGGAAGAAGCTGCAAAAGAAGCCTCTGGCAATGCTGAGGCTACTGAAGCTCCTATGGACGTTCCCGCTGAAGTACCTGCCGAAACTCCAACTTCTGCTACACGAAACTACATGAAGATCCAAGGGACAGCTTCAGCAGCTTTGAGGTACAGGGTGGCAAATGTTCCGGCAGCTGCAGTTGCCACTGGCTTCCTGAACGACCTCATCAAGGCCGGTCATCTTTCCAAAGACAAGGCTTACTTGGCCATAGATGGCATGAAAGTCTGGAGGGCCAAGGAGGAAGTAATGGCCTCATCAGTTGAAGCTCTCACGCAGAGGTCAGAGGAGAAGATCTCTGGGATATTCTTTGATGGCAAGCAGGATAGGAACACAAAGGTGTTGAAATATGACGAAGTGACAGGGAGATTTCATCCTGGCAAAGTGATCGAGGAGCATTACACTATCACGTGGGAGCCTCAAGGAAAGTACCTCTTCCATTTCACTCCCGAGGAACCTGAGGAAGGAGAAAAGCCTGCTCATAAGATCGCTCAGGGCCTGCATGAGTGGCTTCTGGATCACGGAGCTGACGAGAGCCTTGTAATGATTGGAGGAGACTCTACCAACACCAACACGGGGTGGTCTGGAGGCGCCATAGCCCTATTGGAGAAGATGCTGGGTCGCAAGTGCCACTGGATGATCTGTCAGCTCCATGTGAACGAGCTCCCCCTGAGGCACTTAATCATCAAGCTGGACGGCCCTGTAACTCCCCGGTCAGGCTTCAGTGGGCCTATTGGAAAACTTCTTGAGAAAGTGAATGAACTTGAGGTCAACTTCAACTTCAAACCAGTGGAAGGAACTGAAGATATCATAGAGCTGCCAGTAGAGATAGTCAAATCTCTCTCCACAGACCAGCACAACTGCTATCTTCTGATCAAAGCCATCAAGTCTGGAAGTCTCAGTCCACAGTTGGCTGGTCTCAAGTGCGGACCTCTGAACCAATCCAGGTGGCTCACTACTGCACAGGCCATCTTGCTGTTGTGGATGAGGGAGCACGGACTGAAGGGGGAGGTGTTGAGGAGGCTCGAGGTCCTCGTGAAGTTCTGCCTTAACTTCTACTTCAAAATGTACTACGACATCAAAGTGAAGCACCACCTCAAATTTGGTCCTGCACACGTTTTTTCAAGCCTGAGGCTGCTGAGGAACCAGACTACCGAGGTCAGGAACATCATCTCTGCTGCAGTGATAAGAGGAGCTTACCACGCACATCCTGAGAACATCCTGGCTTCATTCCTGTGCAGTGAGGATGAGCATCAGAGAGCTTTTGCTGTGAGCCAGATAGAGAAGATCAGAGAAGGAAGAGACTTTGGTGATACGACAGTGAGGCCCCATAAAAATCCCAAAGTCAATCTGCAAGCCACTTCACCTGAGGATCTCATCAACTGGGAATCAGAGAATATTTACGAGCCTATTTTCACCTGCAAGATGACCTTGACTGAGCTCGAGGATCTCAGGAAAACTCCACTCAAAGTGGACGCTTTCTCTGTTCATACTCAGTCCTGCGAGAGAGCTGTACAGGAAGTCTCAACTGCTTCCCAAGCTGTGTACGGTCACGAGAGGAGAGATGGGTGGGTGAGAGCCAGGATAGACCATCGAGAAATGCTCCCAGTGTTCAGATCGAAGCAGGACATACTTAAGAGCTTTTCAGGTTCGAGTGGCTGATGAAGAGGCTGAAGCCATCGTTAATGCTCATAAGAGCTGAAAGTCCTCATAAGATCATAATATAAGATCTTATGAGGCCACGCTTTTCAAGGATCCAGGAAGAACAGGCGTGTAAACCTACACGTGGAGGTGGCAAGTCTCCCGCTACTCGATCAGAGTAGAGCTGGTGAGCCGTGCCTATTCTTTGAAGAAAAACTTAAAATTCTTAAGTTTTACGTGAAATCTAAACATTTTTTCAGCACCCAGAGGTGTTGAAACACGCAAGAAAGCAAGGATGAGGTCAGAAAAGCAGCTTTTAGACTAAATCATATGCAGAACAGCTGCGCGCTTTGGTTTGGGTGGCCCTGCGTTGGGCAGCTTTCAAATCAGAAAATCGCGATTTTGACCATGAAAACAAGATTTTTCGGAAAAGTTGCAAGTAATAAACTCACCTTAGAATTAATTTTTACATAGGAATACATATTAGCCACTTTGTTTTTCCAAAATTTCAACCCTAAACCCAGAGTATATGGCCTATTGCATCATCCCATATAGTGTGGAAATGAGTTGCCTGGAGTGATTATAAATGATCTTCCCGATTTTAAACATTTATTATGAAAAACTAACAAAGCTACCACGAAAAGCAAAATATACAAATAAAGAAGAATTCAAAAAGTTTTATTTACAAGCTATTGAAGTTCAATATGAGCTCCTTTTGTGGCTCTGCAGATATCAAAGCGGTATTCTGTTTCCCTCCATACATTTTGTCGCATATCATACTAAACTTTTCTAACAGCCTCACGTATCCTTTCGTTCAAATGTTCCAAAGTTGTTGCCATTGGTGGAACAAAAACTTCATTTTTGACATATCCCCAGAGGAAGAAGTGAAGGAGGGTTAGATCGGGCGAACGAGCCGGCCAAGGAATGGGCCCCCCACGCCCGTTCCAACGATCAGGCAATTGCTCATTCAGGAATGTTGGAACTTCAAAAAGAACCACAAAAGGAGGTCATATTGAACTTCAATTGCTTGTAAATAAAACTTTCTGAGTTCTTTATTTGTGTATCTTGCTTTTCACTGTAGTTTTGTTAGTATTTTCATAATAAATGCGTAAAATCGGGAAAATAATTTATAATCACCCGGTACCTACGTGTATCTATATACAGGGATTAATATACATACTTCTCATAATAATAATCGGGAAAGAGGGACAGAAACTGGCACAGTGCCCTTTGTTATAATTCCTTCATTATTATTACCAGTATCGTTGAGATCCGAACCCACGACCTCAGTTTCATGACTTCGATTATAGTGAAACGGTTTCATCTACTGAGCTACTGACAGACATATTTCTAATTTGTGAAAGCTAAATCCTGGTTGGCCTTATCATTATCGAAGCAAGGCAACAGAAAAATTATTCCATGTCTGTGACACATCACGGGAGTCTTTGGTGACTGCAGTTAGACCCTCATTCTGGATATAAATGCCACGAGACCCAGTCATTATGTTGGAATATTGTTTTTATACGTGAAATAAAGAGTTAATCTCCTCACCTATTTCTGAATGGACTAAGCGCACACCCGAGGATGGTGTTTTCTGAAGATACTAACTCAGCGGCTTCGCTCCGTTTCATGCCTAAATTAACCTAACCTTGTTTCATTAAGCCAAGAGAGTTTCCTTCCATGAACTTCCTGTTAATCTTCTCTTATAGCTTAATCTGTGAGTTATGACTCCTGTTGGTCTAAACTCTGTGACAATAGCCACTTATGAGCCATGAGAGGGCTTGAAATCTGTATTTGACTACAATTTACTTAACATCACTGTATCCAAAGTCCATTCTCACTTTGCATATATATATATATATGGAATAAATTTCACAATTAAACACGTGAAATGAATGAATGATGCAACCCACAAGGAAAAAGAAAACTGATTCCAAGGCCTTTTGTGCATTCAGAAGTACACCTCGTCAGGGAATGAACGACGAGGTGTACTTCTGAATACACGAAAGACCTTGAAATCATTTTTCTTTTTCCTTGTGGATTTGCATTATATATATATATTATATATATATATATATATATATATATATATATGGGCATACAGTAACACAATCAGGTATGTCTTCAGGAACACTTCAAGCATTTTCAAAGATTTTTTTTTTTGTCTTCAAAAGAATTCTTTTTTCACTCGTTCTCATTCATGCCGGCACAAGATTTCCCTCGATTGCTTCTCTGCCTCAAACAACGCCTTCATTCTTTTCCACTAGATGAGGACCATCAAACTCTCGCATGATCGCATCCCTCTCCAGTCGAGCTGACGCTGCGTAAGATGCCAAAAGCTTTCTTAAGCAAATTCCCACGTGGGTCCATAGTAATTCCTTACCTTAAATAATTCTACATTCAGTTCAAATCTCATTTATATATATGCATTTGTCCTTTTGTTATCAACGTTTGTCCTTTTGTTATCAACGTTTGTCCTTTTGTTATCAATGTTAATCAGTAACTTATGAACTTTTCTTAGTCCACAATTAACTAAGCATTGGGACGTTATTTACTGTGGGAATTATTTTGTTTTGTTTTGTTTAATTAAACTAAAAATCAATGAAGTTTGTTAATTAACTTTCTTTAATAATGATAGTCATTGATTTGATCGAAAGGTCATATTGGTGACCCATCAACAATCTTCAATTAATCTAATTAAATTATTATTGGGCCTACTTTCAATTGGGTAATATATATATATATAATATATTATATATATATTATGATGAATAAAACCACGAAGGAAAGGAAACACAAAATGGTGCTCAAGCGCTTTCGTCTAATGACATCCTCAGGAACACTGAAGTACATAAAAAGGTTAAGCCTTATATAGGTTACAGAAAGAAAAAAAAAAAAAAATAAATAACATACATCACACACACACATACATATATATATATATATTACATACATATCTATATATACAAATACATACACACATACATACATACATATATATACAATAAACAGAGAAGTAAAAATAATAAAAAATTATAAAAATTAAAAATTAAAACCTTAAAAGATTACCAGTGAGGCGTACAGATTTTGTAAGGAAAAATATCGATTTTTAGCACAAGATCAAAATGGATTATAAAAATACAAATTTATACTGGAACTCTGCCGGGTTTTAACACAATGCTGCCTATGGTCAGGTTTCGATAAAAAAAAAAAAAAAAAAAAAAAAAAATGCAAATTAAAAGTTAATCGATTTTTAGCACAAGATCAAATGGATTATAAAAATACAAATTTATACTGTCCGGGTTTTAACACAATGCTGCCTATGGTCAGGTTTCGATATATATAAAAAAATAATAAAAAAATAAAATGCAAATTAAAAGTTAATAAAGTAGAAAACAAGTTTACCAAAGATTTAATGTTTTACACTTCTTATCTAAATCTGTTTTAAAGGAGTTCAACATAACAGGATCGAGTTGAAAAAGACCTTTGCTTATGTTGAAGTTATTTGAAAGTTGGATAATGGCAGACTCAAGAATATTTCTATTAACAATGTTGCTTGAATGGAATAAAACTGAAGCATTATTCCAATCAATACAGTGGGCTAACTCTGACAGATGGACAAAAAGGGCACTGGACAACTGTCCTGTTCTAACGGAATATTGATGCTGTTTTATACGTGTGTGCAAATCCTTTCCCGTCTGACCTATGTAAAAGGAATCACATTGTTTACAACCAATTTTGTAGATAATGCCTGAATTATTGGTAGGGCTATTTTTTACTATGATATTTTTCACAATATTGTTATATGAAAATACTACATTAATATCCAAAAGTTTAAGTACATTAGCAATGCCTAAAAAGCCGGGAAAAATGGAAGTACTAAAATATTTTTTGACAAAGTACGAGTGTTAATATTGACACGATAGAAAGTTCGTTTTGCCTTGTTGAGACAAGATTCCATAAACGCAGATGGATAACACAAATCACTTCCAATACCGTTGATTTTTTCCAATTCGGCATCGATGTATTCCGGACTGGCGATCCTAAGGGCGCGGAGAAACATTGATGAAAATATGGCCTTCTTAGTGGGGGTATCATGTCCCGAGTAAAAGTGTACGTAGGACAAATTGTTTGTCGTTTTCCGATAGATACTAAACTTAAAACCTGGGCTTTCCCTATGTACACGCACATCCAAAAATGGGATTGAATTGTCTTGCTCAACTTCTAAAGTAAACTTAATGGAGGGGACTTGATCATTTAACTGAAGGAGGAAGCTATCCAGGTCACGATTCATGGGCCAGATACACAAAATATCGTCGACGTACCGCAACCAAGGGATGCCAACCCCCAGGATTCTCGGAATATAGGTAATTTCGAAAAACTCCATATAAATATTGGAGAGGAGGGGCGATAAGGGGTTGCCCATAGCCATCCCAAAAACTTGTTGATAATACTCGTTATTGAAAGTGAATTTACAGTCTTTGATGCAAAGCTTAATGAGTTCCAAACAATGTGTGAAGGTAGTGGCAGGTCATACTTATGTAATTCTTGGGAGAGAAAGTCAAGCATATCGTCAATCGGCACTTTTGTAAACAATGAACAAACATCAAAACTAATCAATTTATCGTTAGTTTCAGTACGTGCATTATTCAATTTTTCCGTAAGATCCATGGAATTTTTTACATGTGAATCAGAGATAGTTCCGAGAATGGGGGACAAGACTTTGACAAGCCATTTGGAGAGTTTATAAGTAATAGAGCCACCGAGCTAATAATAGGGCGCATAGGGTTACCAGGTTTGTGGGTTTTAATAAGACCGTAAAGGTAGGGCAGAGCAGGTGAAGTGGACATGAAAAGCGGAATTAAGTTTCTTATGATCTTTGAGAAGGCGTTTCAAGCCACTATTAAATGATTTGATGACGTCATCCTGCGGGTTCTTCCTAAGTTTGGTGTATGTGCCGGGGTCCTGGAGAAGCTCGTTCATCTTTCCGATGTAGTCCACTTTGTCCATAATAACTATGGTGTTAGCCTTGTCTGCTTTAGTAATATGGAGCTCCCCATCTTTTTTTAATTGTGAGAGGCTATTGCGAAAACGTTTAGGAAAGTTATCTTCGTAATTACCATTCGCCGCACTATAAACGAGGCCTTTAACTTTGTTAAACAAATACTGAGGGAGATTACACTGTTTTTCAAAAACACGCGAGACTGTAACAAATTGTAAAGCCGAAGGTTTTTTAACAATAAAAAAGGACATACCATATCCAAGGGCACTTTTTGCATCGTCACTAATGTTTTTCGAAGAAAGGTTCAAAACACACTTTGAGCTTGCTTTTTTACTCCACTGACTATCTCGAATGAGACTTTTAATTTTTCGATCCAAAATGTTACGAAGTGAAATAGTTCTCCGACGCAACTCGTTGTAAATTCATCAAACAAAGGTTGGATCCACGGTTGGGGAATAACGGTTACAAAATTATGTTTGGCGATGTTTAAATTTTTGAAGGCGGACCACTCATTTTGTCTGGTGACTTCAATATGTTTCTTTAAAATTAATCTGCTGAAGTTGTTGAACGGATGGTCGTCAATTTGTCTGAGGCGAATCGGAAGCAGGGATTGGGAAGAACTTGCTCCTCCAGACACTTAGTAAGAAACTTCCGTCGGATACGAATTGCATGCCCCTTCATTAATGTAGAAGAAAACACGGACACAAACGGAGACAAGAGAGGGAACAGCAAGCCGAAGGAACGCGTGGTGAGCATTATATGAAAATTATTTCACGAAGGTAACACGTGAAAAATATTTATGATGAATAAAACCACGAAGGAAAGGAAACACACTTTTACTCGGGACATGATACCCCCACTAAGAAGGCCATATTTTCATCAATGTTTCTCCGCGCCCTTAGGATCGCCAGTCCGGAATACATCGATGCCGAATTGGAAAAAATCAACGGTATTGGAAGTGATTTGTGTTATCCATCTGCGTTTATGGAATCTTGTCTCAACAAGGCAAAACGAACTTTCTATCGTGTCAATATTAACACTCTTACTTTGTCAAAAAATATTTGAGTACTTCCATTTTTCCCGGGCTTTTTAGGCATTGCTAATGTACTTAAACTTTTGGATATTAATGTAGTATTTTCATATAACAATATTGTGGAAAAATATCATAGTAAAAAATAGCCCTACCAATAATTCAGGCATTATCTACAAAATTGGTTGTAAACAATGTGATTCCTTTTACATAGGTCAGACGGGAAAGGATTTGCACACACGTATAAAACAGCATCAATATTCCGTTAGAACAGGACAGTTGTCCAGTGCCCTTTTTGTCCATCTGTCAGAGTTAGCCCACTGTATTGATTGGAATAATGCTTCAGTTTTATTCCATTCAAGCAACATTGTTAATAGAAATATTCTTGAGTCTGCCATTATCCAACTTTCAAATAACTTCAACATAAGCAAAGGTCTTTTTCAACTCGATCCTGTTATGTTGAACTCCTTTAAAACAGATTTAGATAAGAAGTGTAAAACATTAAATCTTTGGTAAACTTGTTTTCTACTTTATTAACTTTTAATTTGCATTTTATTTTTTTATTTTTTTTTTATATATATCGAAACCTGACCATAGGCAGCATTGTGTTAAAACCCGGACAGTATAAATTTGTATTTTTATAATCCATTTGATCTTGTGCTAAAATCGATTAACTTTTAATTTGCTTTTTTTTTTTTTTTTTTTTTTTTTATCGAAACCTGACCATAGGCAGCATTGTGTTAAAACCCGGCAGAGTTCCAGTATAAATTTGTATTTTTATAATCCATTTGATCTTGTGCTAAAAATCGATATTTTTCCTTACAAATCTGTACGCCTCACTGGTAATCTTTTAAGGTTTAATTTTTAATTTTTTATAATTTTTTATTATTTTACTTCTCTGTTTATTGTATATATGTATGTATGTATGTGTGTATGTATTTGTATATATAGATATGTATGTATATATATATATATATGTATGTGTGTGTGTGTGAATGTATGTTATTTATTTTTTCTTTTTTTTTCTTTCTGTAAACCTATATATAGGCTTAACCTTTTTATGTACTTCAGTGTTCCTGAGGATGTCATTAGACGAAAGCGCTTGAGCACCATTTTGTGTTTCCTTTCCTGGTTTTATTCATCATAAATATTTTTCACGTGGTTCCTTCGTGAAATAATTTTCATATATATATATATACTGTATATGATGAATAAAACCACGAAGGAAAGGAAACACAGAATGGTGCTCAAGCGCTTTCGTCTAATGACATCCTCAGGAACACTGAAGTACATAAAGGGTTACAGCCTATATATAGGTTACAGAAAAAAAAAAAACTATACACACACACACACCACACACACACACACACATATATATATATATATACAATAAACGGAGAGAGAAAAAATTATTAAACATTAAAGGATTGTGGGAGGAGCATACAAATTTGTAAGGAAAAACTACCGATTTTTAGCAGAAGATTAGCACAAGATCAAATTAATTGTTTCCAACCAATGTTATAGAAAAAAAAAATAAAAAAATAAAAAAATACAAATTTATACTGGAAATCTGCCCGGGTTTTAGCACTTTGCCCTTCTTGTTTAGGTTCGATGTATATAAAAATAAATTTTAAAAAAATACAAGTTATTTAAGTAGCATACAAGTTTACCAAAGATTTAGCGTTCTACCCTTCTAATTCAGGCATTATCTATAAAATTCGTTGTAAACAATGTGATTCCTTTTACATAGGTCAGACGGGAAAGGATTTGCACACACGTATAAAACAGCATCAATATTCCGTTAGAACAGGACAGTCGTCCAGTGCCCTTTTTGTCCATTTGTCAGAGTTATCCCACTGTATTGATTGGAATAATGCTTCAGTTTTATTTCACTCTAGCAACATTGTTAATAGAAATATTCTTGAGTCTGCCATTATCCAACTTACAAATAACTTCAACATAAGCAAAGGCCTTTTTCAACTCGATCCTGTTGTTTTTGTATGCTACTCAAATAACTTGTATTTTTTTAAAATTTATTTTTATATACATCGAACCTAAACAAGAAGGGCAAAGTGCTAAAACCCGGGCAGATTTCCAGTATAAATTTGTATTTTTTTATTTTTTTATTTTTTTTTCTATAACATTGGTTGGAAACAATTCATTTGATCTTGTGCTAATCTTTTGCTAAAAATCGGTAGTTTTTCCTTACAAATTTGTATGCTCCTCCCACAATCCTTTAATGTTTAATAATTTTTTATCTCTCCGTTTATTGTATATATATATATATATATATATGTGTGTGTGTATATTTTTTTTTTCTGTAACCTATATATAGGCTGTAACCCTTTATGTACTTCAGTGTTCCTGAGGATGTCATTAGACGAAAGCGCTTGAGCACCATTCTGTGTTTCCTTTCCTTCGTGGTTTTATTCATCATAAATATTTTTCACGTGTTACTTTCGTGAAATAATTTTCATATATATATATATATATATATATATATATATATATATATATATATATATATATATATATATATATATATACAGTATATATATATAGTTACAGTCAAAATGTAACTTTTAGTCATTTCGCGAAATGGTTGTTTCACTTGGTCATTTCGCGAAATGACTAAAATCTTCAGCCATTACGCGAAATGGCTGAAATTCCCCCTTGGTCATTTCGTGAAATGGCTAAAATGACTTTTGTCATGAATTCATAGAAATATCAAACATCACAATAAAATTGGAAACCTTTATTTAACTAACTAAATCTGCTAAAACATATATACATCCACAGGTCTGTTCAAATAAGTGAGAAACACTTCAAATACACATTTGAACACATCTGAACACATTTGAATTTGAATTTTCAATATAGAGGTTTTCAAATACTAACCAGGCCTTCAATGTTATTCTGATGTCCGCCATTGAAGGCCCGGTTAGGTCAATTGTATGCCCTTGACAATTGGTTAGGTTAAGTCGTGTTATTTTCGTTAAAACTAACGAAAATAACACAACTTACAAAATCATTTGCCCGGTTAGGTCAACTGTATGCCCTTGACAATTGGTTAGGTTAAGTCGTGTTATTTCCGTTAAAACTAACGAAAATAACACAACTTAACCTAATCAATTGTCAAGGGCATACAGTTGACCTAACCGGGCAAATGATCTTGTACGAAATGACCAAGGTGGAATTTCAGCCATTTCGCGTAATGGCTAAAGATTTAGTCATTTCGCGAAATGACCAAGTGAAACAGCCATTTCGCGAAATGACTAAAAGTTTCAGCCATTACGCGAAATGGCTGGTTACACACTTTGACTGTAATATATATATATAAAATTTAATTCAAGTTAAATTCCAAAACTACTGAGATATATGTTGATACTTCAAAGTATTCTTTGAGAGTGTGTGACCATCATAGAAATAACTTGTAATAAAGTTTTGTTTTAACCTTAAAATTTTAGATTTGTTATAAATATCGTACGAAATTCAAAGCTTACATTTAGAACCTCCAAGAACGTTTTTTGGTTTTAGATTGGGGTTGTTTAACCTCCTTCGCAACATCCGAGGTCATATGACCGACAGAGGGGACCTACAGCTTTACGTGGGATCCGAACCACGGGTCGCTACATAATCTGGACGCGGAGGACGGTCTCCCATCCAACTACTATCCAGACTCAACGTCGCTTAACTTCGCTGATCAACGGGAAGCGGTGTTACGACATTGGTTACGACGTAGCCCAAAAACCTCCAAGAAATGAGATTCGAATAAATCCAAACTGGATGATTTTATGTTAAAATTTTTAAAATGTTTTGCCATTCAACAAAATTAATTGTAGAATCTCTTTTATAGCTTCGATTGATACCAGATTTATGCATGTGAAAAGATAAGAACCCTGATCTAAAATGCACTTTATGCATGAACAATTTCGTTACATTTCTTCTTCAAAATATGATTGATAGAAAATAACAACATTAAAATTATTTTCAGTTAAATACAAAATCAAGAGAAATTATTTAATTATGACTGTTTTTTGTCATAACAAATCCTGTCCGAATCGGGAACCCTGTTTTTGATTTTGCCTCTCTTAAGATTATTTTATTGATTTTGTTGTTAATATAACCAATATTAACAACAAAATTCCCATCAATTTTTTTTCCTCATTTAAAAACTTGGGACCAACGAAAATTTGTCATTTTTGCCTGTATTTTAATGAACTTACTCTGAAGACCAGATTTTAATTTATATATACACACACTGTATTTTACTTTATATGTACAGGGTGGTCCGAAAAAAAGGTGTTAAAAATAATTTAATCCAACTTATTTTGGGGAATACTTTATGGATCACCCTGTATTAAACACACACAACACCACACATATATATATATATATAATATATATATATATGAAAATTATTTTACGAAAGTGACACGTGAAAAATATTTATGATATATATATATATGTGTGTGTATATATATATATATATTTTTTTTTTAGCATAATTTTATACTCTGATAAATTTGCATGACGTGTCTGTAATAAATAATAAGATATTATAAGTAAGAGTTCGGCATATTTTTATTAAGAATTTCCTATGGAAATTCTTATTTTATTTTGGGATCACCTGAAGATCAGGGCACCCAGCCTTCTTTAGTTAGCTTCATAGGGTTAACTAACGAAAACATCACGACCTAACCTAACCAATCGTCAAGGGCGTACAGTTGACGTAACGATTGGTTAGGTTAGGTCGTGATATTTTCGTTAGTTAGCCTTATAAGGCTAACTAGAGGTGGGGGCCCTGATCTTCAGGTGATCCTTATTTTCTTTTGCTAAATTTTTTTGGTTGCAGGTAAAGCTCCCATATTCAGTGATAAGTTAAAACTTAACGAAATTTGTAATTATTATTTATTAAAACTATAAATTTAAATTAAAAATTAAAAAATATAAAAATTTTAAAAAGTTAAAAATTAATAATTTTTTATTAATATTTGACTGAATTTTTTAAATGGACTTAAAAATTATTTATTATTAATTTGTGTGACGATCAGTAATAATCCTTCCTTTAGGTTTCATATTACAAATGTATGGATCACCTGAAGATCAGACCCCCAACCTCAATTACCAAACGAGATCTTCGTTAAAACTAACAAAAATATCACGACTTAACCTAACCAATCGTCAAGGGCGTACAGTTGACCTAACCGGGCATCAAGTTAATTTATTATTATATTTTGTACTGTAAAGCAAAAAACAAGAATACACGGGGGCCCTGATCTTCAGGTGATCCAATGTATGTTTAGTGACTCCAGTAGATGAAGACTAATGTTGTTGATGACTATTCATACTGATCATATTAGAAGGGAGGTTTGACAAGGTTAAATAGTGGTTCCTGGTGGTGGATTTTATAGGTTGTTTAGTAGCTGGCAAGAGCGTATGAACAGGGGGACCGGAGGGGCGCATTGGCCCACCCACTTTTCAGCTCTAAAATGAAACTAATTTCAGCTTAAAATAATGATTCATTAATTAATTAATTAATTGATAATTCATATTATGGTAATAGCTACTGTAGTTATAATAAAATAGATGATCCACCACCTACCATATAAGGTAATTTAGCCGATTTTCAGAAAATTTTGCTCAATATTGCTCAATTTCTACAGACAGTCGATCTACATCACCTGGCAACACTGGTCACTCGTTATGGTTTTTCAATATGCCTATCATCTATGACCTACCACAACATAAGTACCAAAAATATTCGGAAACATTCTATGATCTATTCATATTCTATTCTGTAGCACATTCGGAAGTTACCCCTGGCCTACCCGCTTTTAAATGCGTTCCTACACCCCTGATAGCTGGCTAATAGTAGATACGGTGCATCTTGACTCTGATTTAGTTACACGAACTACCAATACAAAGTGGGTGAGCACGCAGTATACAGTTATATGAGTACATATATAACTGATGAAAATAGCTTTCGGAGGACTTTTTTATGTCTAAATAGCGTCCGCAATTGTTTATTGCTTACGAAGATAAATTAAAATTTGTTTCTGAATCATATATTTTGAGAGGAATAGTTAGAAATAGAAGTAATCCTAGTGAAGAATTGGAATACTGTCTATCTTATCTCCAATAGTCAGGTTTGATTGAATGGTACGTTTTATGTAAAAATTATTTAGTAAATTTTGTACGAAAGATGATGAAATAAGATTTTTTTTTTAATATTTCTGTATGTAAACACTGTTTATGGACTGACGTATAATAGCAACAAATACGATATTTCTTTACAGCAGTGTTTAAGTGATATTTATTTTCTATATGAAAAGTGTGTAAATGAAGATATTAGTTTCTAAACGCATGTATATTGATTTTCTATAAATTATTGTTCGATTTGGAAATTTTAGTATCTAAACAAGGCAATGAAGATTTAAACTTCTTTTGGTAATGTGATATTAAGATGTTGTTTGTTTAAGTAGTTTGAAAATAAAGATACGCGTTCTTTATTAGTTAATCCTAAGAAATTGTCATCCGCGTAACGTTTGTCATTTATGAAAGCTAAATTTTGAACTACTGTACATTATCAGTGTCTTTAAATAACTATGAATGAAAAATACATGACGTAAGATCTGATTAAGATCTGATTAAGATTTCCAGCCAATATGTTTATCCCGAAAGGATGAAATCATAATTTAGAATTTAGTATTAATACATAATTACGCTTTTATCTATACTTCAGTTTTACATTCAAAATAAAACCAACCACGGCAGCAATTTTCCAACCGCAAGAACACGCTTATACTAATACTGTTCCGGTATTTAGTGTTGACACCAGTTTAATATCCGTTACCAACCACTGTAATAATTAAAATAATAAAGTATAAATACTATTAATCCAAAACTCCTCAGCGGAATAAATTAATAAGCGCGTTTCTAACAGAAAAGAAAAATACGTTTTCTCTCTCGTACAGCGAACCCGAGAGACTCATGGGCAAAACTATCTGACATTATGCAGCGCCGCATTCAGAGTACAAATCGACTCCCATATTGAAACGAATAACCAAATTGTCCTTTTGTGGTCTATTTATTTTTGATGTTGGATGTGTTACAAAGTCAGTCTACATTTCAGTTTTATTCAAAACTATTCGTACATCGATAGATATAACTCGATGCATTTCCTCTTTAAACACCGAAAATGACTATAATGCCTTCTAAATTTTTTAGGGCCAAATTTGGCACTCCTACCGTACATTATATTGGAGAAAATGAACCTTTTATATACTTTATGACTTATATATATATATATATGTGAACTAATTTTCAGAAGATTTATTTCAAATTAAACTTTTCTTTTAATGGTTTTGAGCCATAAAAAAACTTTTTATCGAGCTAAAAATGAACTTTATTGTACGCAGTAAGACTTTTGAAGAACGAAGTAATAACTTTATTTGAGTAAAAGAGAACTAAATCTACTAAAGGATAAGTTCAAAGGACCTGAACTGAACTCTGGCCTCGGATTGACTATTCATACGTTGAATTCATTGATATGACTCTTAATATTCTGAAACCTAAACGGTACATCCGTTGTTACAAATATATATATATACACACAATGAATATTTTACCCCTCAAATAACGAGAAAGGAGAGAGAGAGAGAGAGAGAGAGAGGAGAGTTACAAGGAGTTACAAGGAAAAGAAGTACCTCAAAAGGCCTTGCAGCCCATACCGAGGAGGTACCAATGGCAACGGGTGCCAGGGAAAATTTTCTACACCCTCAAATAGAGAGAGAGAGAGAGAGAGAGAGAGAGAGAGAGAGAGAGAGAGAAGAGAGAGAGAGAGAGAGAGAGAGTTGAAATGAACGTTTAAGAAATTCTTACATTGTATATCGAGCCTCACGTAACTAATAATAATTCACTCAAAACTCCAAAATTTCAGTTTTTGCAAATGTCTGAATCAGTGACATAATTCGAGCGAGATAAACGCCTAAAATGTATACGCAAAAAGGAATTTCAAATTCTGATTCTTCAAAGACGGGAATACTTCCGAGTTTCAAATTTCAGATAATGGCGGTGCACCGAAGGACAAAACTAAAATGAAAACCGTAGTATAGAATTTCAAGTTCAGTTAGACGGGGACCGCCAAATAACTCCGATTCATTTATACTCGTATTTACTTTGGCTCCCATTCTAAAAGTTCTATTTTTAGCTCCATTAAAGAAGGTCGATTGTGGGAAGTCGCTCCATCGCTCCGTGCCGTTTCTCGAACCCCAAAAAAAAGATTATTACAGAAAATGCGGTACATCTAAAAAAAAAAAGAATTATTATGGAAACTTGATCTTACTTGGGGACCGACAATGGTGTGCTTCGATCTGTTTTGGATAATGTTTTCGTTTGGATTCTCCCATATGAAAGTGGGTTTCGGGGCTGCCTTTGCCAAGCAATTTAAACGCCCATTTCCTCCCAAATGGGCGTGGAATTCCGAAGAATGATTTTCTGATGACATAATTATGGGCGCATCTGAAAAAGAAACTTAAAGTTATATATATAAAGTTTATATATAAGTTTATATATCTCAGGCATATATATATATATATATATATATATATATATATATATATATATATATATATATAATATATATATATATATATATATATATATATAAAAAGGCAACTGAACGCTTCCTGGAAAGAGATATAAAACAAAAATATACGCTTAAGGATATCCTCGACGATTTGATAGATAAAGATAAATAAAAATTGTTCCTGGCCTTATCTTATCTCTCTCTTTCTCTCTCTCTCCCCTTACATATATATATATATATATATATATATAGGGTGTTCCATAAGTCCGGTCTCAGAGGAACATTTATTTTTAATTAAATTTACAAAAGTAGCTGATATGCAAGTGAGTTACACTCGTGAGGAAAAGGCCTCCGGAGGCCTTTTCCTCACGAGTGTAACTCACCTCCACATTAGCCATTGCTTGTTATTCTACCTGCAACAAAAAAGGCCCAAAATTTAAACATTTGTTTTAGTTTTAATGTATTATTTTTGTAAATTTAATTAAAATAAATTTTCCAATGACAAAGGACTTATGGGACACCCTCTATATATATATATATATATATATATTTTTTTTTTTTATATACTGGGACGTAGGCAAGGGGGGAGCTACGGGGGCTTCAACCGCCCCCGGAATAAAATCAAAGGTTTGATATTTCTATGCATTACTTATGAGTAAGTACGGCATACCAAGTACCTTCAGCACATGTTTAATTATTGTAATACATTTAGGAATGTGTTTTTACTCATTTACACACTTTAATATATATATATATATATATATATATATATATATATATATATATATATATATATATATATATATACAGGGTGTCCCAAAAAAACTATATACTCTTTATAGCATCATATATGAGTATATAGTTTTTTGGGACACCCTGTATATATATTTTTTAAACATTTAAAAACCTACAATTCTTTCCATTTTCTGTTTAAATAATAAAAAAAAATGACCCAGTGTGTTTCAACCATTTTATGCAGCAACGGGGTTTGGGGTGGGGGTTATCCCCCCAAGTTGCATAAAGGGGGGGTGAGAGGTTTTGGGGGGAGAAGGAGAATGACCCCCCCAAGGGGTAACCCTAACATGCCCTCGCCGTAGGCGAGTTTGCGAAGTACAAACCTCGCCCGTAGGGCAGGGAGCCGAAGGCTCTGCTTACATATATACAGGGTGGGCCGTAAGTTTCCATACATAGGAAAAATTAAACGTTTGTTTTTATGTTTCAGATACCCTAAGAATATGCGTTTGACGAAAGAGCAACGAATTGAAATCATACTGATGGCTGGGTCGGGAAGCAGTCGCATGGTTGCAATGAACTTTAACAGACAACATGGAACGAACATCACACACGACACTGTGGCAAAACTTATTAACAAGTTTCAGAAAACTGGAAATGTTGCAGATCAACCGCGAAGTGGTCCAAGACGTACAGCCACCGATGAAGACACAACAGCTACGATACTTACAGCGCTTACACGGAGTCCCAGAAAAAGTACACGACGGTTGTCTGCAGAAAGTGGTGTCAGCAGATCGAGTATCAGGCGCATTTTGAAAGCAAACAAATGGCATCCATACAAATTGCATATGGCACAGCATTTGAGTGAAGACGACCCGGATAGACGGATGGAATTCTGTGAATGGGCATAACCAAAGTGAACGAGGATGCAAACTTTTCAACTAAGATCTTGTTTACTGATGAAGCAAATTTTTACGTCAATGGAGAGGTTAATCGGCAAAACATACGTTACTGGAGTAATGCTAACCCTAACTGGCTGAGTCCGACGAAGATGCAAGGTGCCGGTAAAGTGATGGTGTGGGCCGGGATTATGGGGTGACAGAATTATGACCAATTTTTGTCAGTGGAAATCTTAATGCCGAAAGGTATCTTAACATGTTTGCAAGAAGAGATTTTCCATCCCTGCTAACGAGGAAGGTAAACTCTCCCAGTTTACTTCCAGCAGATGGAGCTCCACCTCATTATGGTCTTCACGTGGTCGGTATTTGGATCAGCAGTTTCCGGATGCTTGGATTGGTCAGCGTGGTCCTGTGGAGTGGCCTCCCAGATCCCCAGATCTCACCCCCTTGATTTCTATCTTTGGGGGCATTGAAGGCCATGGTGTATCAGGAAAAGATACGAGACATAAATCATCTAAAGGAACGTATCACCAACGCCATTACAAGCATAACGTCAACTGTGCTAATGCGTGTTCATCAACAGTGGGGAACACGTATTGAAATGTGTTTTCAAAACAATGGCAACCATGTAGAGCATATTATATAAATAAAAATGGTTGTCCATAAAAAAATGTTTATTTTTCCTATGTATGGAAACTTACGGCCCACCCTGTATGTAATATATATATATATATATATATATATATATTATATATATATATATATATACTGTGTGTATATAGGAGATGAATTTCACAATTAAACACGTGAAATGAATAAATGATACAAATCCACAAGGAAAAAGAAAAAGACTCCAAGGCCTTTCGTGTATTCAGAAGTACATTCCCTGACGAGGTGTACTTCTGAATACACGAAAGCCCTTATATATTACGACGATATATATATATATATTACGATAGAGGCGGGGCCACCAGCTTGACCTCCGTGTGAAGAGAGACCAACGCACGAAACAACATAAGGTTCATAAGGTATATACCACGTATATTAGCCCCTCCCGAAAAGAAATTCTGTCTACGCCCCTATATATATATATATATATATATATATATATATATATATATCCCTTGCTGTTTATAATAATAATGAGTGTAGAAATTCATGCGGAATTAATGATTAGTATCGTATCGTCTCTTGCGGATGACACAAAGACATGCAAGCAAATGTCAAACGAAAATGACAGAAAAATTACGAACGACATTCAAACATTATGAAGTTGGCGGAAGACAACAATATGAAGATCAACGAAGAAAAATTTCATCTTCTAAGATATGGTGATAAGAGAATGCTACAGAAAAAAGGGTACAAAACTCTGCAAGCCAAACAGATAACACCAAACCCACAAGTCAGGCATTTTGCAGTTAATAATTTCATCGAATGTAGAATTCAGAGAGCACTATAGCATTAAAAATCACAACAACAACTAGAAAAGTAGAGGTATCCCCGTTAGTTAGCGATTCGAAGTTTGCGATATTTTAATTTAGCCCAATTTTTCGTAAGTTAACGAAAAAGCCTCGTAAGTTAGCGAGCGCTCATTCGAATTTCCCGCACGCCGATAGATGGCGGGACACGCTCGTCGCTCACACGTTCTCTCCTAGTGTCAATTTGTGTATAAACAAACTCTGCTTCCTGGAAAGAAGACGCGAGCGGTACATACATATGTAAAATACTCGAAGGTTGTGTCCCTAACCTTAGAAATGAACTAGAAACACACTGGAAGGAGGGAAGAAGCAAGATTCTGTACTATCCAGCTGGGTGGGACAGGGGGGGCCATGAAAACGAGGATGGAAATACCCTCAGAATACGAGACCCGAAACTTTTTAATGTACTACCAAAAGAACTGAAAAACCTGTAGCACACCAACTACAATAATTTGGGGAACCAACTAGGTAGGTTCTTGTGAAAGAGTCTGACCAGCCATGCGTGGCTAGCTACAAGGGCGGGGAGAAAAGCGAAAATCAATCTCTCCTTCGCCAAATCCGCAAATGAGGCGGTATGATGCAGAGGGGTCGACCGCATGTCGATCCTGAACCTTCATCCGAAATGAACATGAGAAAATTTTATATATATATATATATAATATATATGATGCATAAAACCACAAAGGAAAGGAAACACAGAATGGTGCTCAAGCGCTTTCGTCTAAGGATGTCATTAGACGAAAGCGCTTGAGCACCATTCTGTGTTTCCTTTCCTTCGTGGTTTTATTCATCATAAATATTTTTCACGTGTTACTTTCGTGAAATAATTTTCATATATATATATTATATATATATATATCCCTCCATAAAAATTCTGATGCTCTCCTGACTGGTCAAAAATATATACTCGTCTCTAATTGCTAAGTATAAATATGTTAGTATAATTTGGTTCGATTATAAGCTGATCCATATGTATATATGTTACAGTCAAAGGTGTAACCAGCCATTTCGCGTAATGGCTAAAACTTTTAGTTATTTCGTGAAATGACTGTTTCACTTGGTCATTCGCGAAATGACTAAAAATCTTCAGCCATTACGCGAAATGGATGAAATTCCACCTTGGACATTTGGTGAAATGGCTAAAATGACTTTTGTCATGAATTCATAGAAATAAACATCACAATAAATTGGAAACCTTTATTTAACTAACTAAATCTGCTAAAACATACATCCACAGGTCTGTTCAAATAAGTGAGAAACACTCTTCAAATACACATTTGAACACATTCGAACATTTGACCACATTTAAATTTGAATTTTCAATATAGAAGTTTTCAAATACTAACCGGGCGTTCAAAAACTAACGAAAATAACACAACGTAACCTAACCAATTGTCAAGGGCATACAGTTGACCTAACGGGGCATATGATCCTGTACGAAATGACCAAGGTGGAATTTCAGCCATTTCGCGTAATGGCTGAAGATTTTAGTAATTTCACGAAATAACCAAGTGAAACAGCCATTTCGCGAAATGACTAAAAGTTTCAGCCATTACGCGAAATGGCTGGTTACACACTTTGACTGTAACATATATAAGCGCAAAGGCTCAACAAGGGTTTATTTATTGTGAAGGTTAAAGCATATTTGTAGCTTGATTTCGCTCATACATCATAATGGAAATTTTAAATATAATTTCAACTTCCATGGAATGGGAGGAGCTGCTTTAGATTACCCTCATTTTTATGTTCTTTCTTGTAAGCGAGGAAAAATTGGCGAGTCTTTCAAAACCAGTGTACAGTATTTTGTAACAATTCATGAAAAAGCGAGGGCGTGGTATGAGTCTGTTTCTCCACCAATAGTAATTTCTTCAAAATTTTATTCTTTCAGCTATCTTTTTCCGTAAATGTACATTATATCGCATATACATTGGTATCCATTACCAAATTACAAAACTCAAGTTATGGATGTCAAGTGCAAAATGGCGTAAGAAAGAAAGATGCACCGTTCCTTTGCACTTCAGTTCTAACTCAAATATAATATTAATTGCCACTAAAATTATGGAATAGATATACAAATGGCTGATGACCAAAGTTACGTAAGAACCATTTTGATGTAACTTTCCTAGAAAGGAAGGCAAAATTTTATAAATAAAGCTCTATATAATATCAATGCAAATAAAATCAAAATGGACCTTTTCCAGTTTGTGTACCGTTTTTCATATAATTTATTTTTGATTGGTCATACACCCGCCGTCGATTATAACAACTTTTTAAGAGAGGTAAGTTCTTGATAACCTAACCTAACCTAACCTAACCTAACCTAACCTTCTATTTTACTCTATGCTGTGCTTAACAGAAGCAAAGAAACACTAGAAAGTTGCATAAAAGCCAACATTGTAGAAAACGGTACATAAACTGGAAAACGTCCATCAAAATTTTTAATTCCCAATTCAAAGTTAATAAATGTTATGACTTTATGTAATTTATATAATGTAATTTATGTATGTAATATTTATGTAATGATATTTATGTAATCACATTTTAAGCGTGATAGTCTAAAACACACTAAATATAAATAAATTAGGGATCACCTGAAGATCAGGGCCCCATGTATTCTCGTTTTTTGCTTTACAGTACCATATATAATAACAAATTGAAATGAATGCCCGGTTAGGTCAACTGTACGCCTTGACGATTGGTTAGGTTAAGTCGTGATATTTTCGTTAGTTTTAACGAAGATATCATTTGGTAATTGAGGCTGGGGGCCCTGATCTTCAGGTGATCCTAAATTACTTTGAACAATAGTTTAAATTAAGCGTTTAAAATTACTCATTCCCAGAAATAACTAATTCAGGAATTCAAATTATTTAGCCCCTTACGGACGACTCCTACAAAATGCTAAAATCTCAAACTAACACATACAGGGTGTACACAATGTCTTGTCACCCCAGTAAAATACTAACTGATTTTCGTTTTTCTTTCAGATCCAGTTATCACTTAGATGGCCTGTCAGTTCTTGGTTTCTCTTTTACAGTTCCTCTTATGAACAGGTTCTTTTCCCATCTCAACAGAGTCCTTTTTGGAGGAGCTGCACCATTGAATCGGTCCTGGAAATCTGAATGAATATTTTCAATGGTTTTGCCATTACGTGGTCGCTCATGGACCCAGGTACTAGCCAATATGTGTTGTTCACTCGTATAGTTGCCGCTATCAAGCATTTCAAATGAGTGACAAGACTGGGGTGACAAGACATTGTGGACACCCTGTACAATAAATATTCAATAAAACTGAGTACAGTAAAGGTTAGTTACGTATCAATACCTCGAAGTAAGACGAAAATATAGGTAAATGTGTCCATTATGTTGATGAGGATGGTTTTTACTCTGATCTAGCTGATACTTTTACTCGGATTTAAATGATGATACTTTTACTCGGATTTAAATGATGATACTTTTACTCGGATTTAAATGACGATACTTTTACTCGGATTTAAATGACGATACTTTTACTCGGATTTAAATGACGATACTTTTACTCTGATTTAAATGACGATACTTTTACTCTGATTTAAATGACGATACTTTTACTCTGATTTAAATGACGATACTTTTACTCTGATTTAAATGACGATACTTTTACTCTGATTTAAATGACGATACTTTTACTCTGATTTAAATGACGATACTTTTACTCTGATTTAAATGACGATACTTTTACTCTGATTTAAATGACGATACTTTTACTCTGATTTAAATGACGATACTTTTACTCTGATTTAAATGACGATACTTTTACTCTGATTTAAATGACGATACTTTTACTCTGATTTAAATGACGATACTTTTACTCTGATTTAAATGACGATACTTTTACTCTGATTTAAATGACGATACTTTTACTCTGATTTAAATGACGATACTTTTACTCTGATTTAAATGACGATACTTTTACTCTGATTTAAATGACGATACTTTTACTCTGATTTAAATGACGATACTTTTACTCTGATTTAAATGACGATACTTTTACTCTGATTTAAATGACGATACTTTTACTCTGATTTAAATGACGATACTTTTACTCTGATTTAAATGACGATACTTTTACTCTGATTTAAATGACGATACTTTTACTCTGATTTAAATGACGATACTTTTACTCTGATTTAAATGACGATACTTTTACTCTGATTTAAATGACGATACTTTTACTCTGATTTAAATGACGATACTTTTACTCTGATTTAAATGACGATACTTTTACTCTGATTTAAATGACGATACTTTTACTCTGATTTAAATGACGATACTTTTACTCTGATTTAAATGACGATACTTTTACTCTGATTTAAATGACGATACTTTTAATCTGATTTAAATGACGATACTTTTAATCTGATTTAAATGACGATACTTTTACTCTGATTTAAATGACGATACTTTTACTCTGATTTAAATGACGATACTTTTACTCTGATTTAAATGACGATACTTTTACTCTGATTTAAATGACGATACTTTTACTCTGATTTAAATGACGATACTTTTACTCTGATTTAAATGACGATACTTTTACTCTGATTTAAATGACGATACTTTTACTCTGATTTAAATGACGATACTTTTACTCTGATTTAAATGACGATACTTTTACTCTGATTTAAATGACGATACTTTTACTCTGATTTAAATGACGATACTTTTACTCTGATTTAAATGACGATACTTTTACTCTGATTTAAATGACGATACTTTTACTCTGATTTAAATGACGATACTTTTACTCTGATTTAAATGACGATACTTTTACTCTGATTTAAATGACGATACTTTTACTCTGATTTAAATGACGATACTTTTACTCTGATTTAAATGACGATACTTTTACTCTGATTTAAATGACGATACTTTTACTCTGATTTAAATGACGATACTTTTACTCTGATTTAAATGACGATACTTTTACTCTGATTTAAATGACGATACTTTTACTCTGATTTAAATGACGATACTTTTACTCTGATTTAAATGACGATACTTTTACTCTGATTTAAATGACGATACTTTTACTCTGATTTAAATGACGATACTTTCTCTGATTTAAATGACGATACTTTTACTCTGATTTAAATGACGATACTTTTACTCTGATTTAAATGACGATACTTTTACTCTGATTTAAATGACGATACTTTTACTCTGATTTAAATGACGATACTTTTACTCTGATTTAAATGACGATACTTTTACTCTGATTTAAATGACGATACTTTTACTCTGATTTAAATGACGATACTTTTACTCTGATTTAAATGACGATACTTTTACTCTGATTTAAATGACGATACTTTTACTCTGATTTAAATGACGATACTTTTACTCTGATTTAAATGACGATACTTTTACTCTGATTTAAATGACGATACTTTTACTCTGATTTAAATGACGATACTTTTACTCTGATTTAAATGACGATACTTTTACTCTGATTTAAATGACGATACTTTTACTCTGATTTAAATGATGATACTTTTACTCTGATTTAAATGATGATACTTTTACTCTGATTTAAATGATGATACTTTTACTCTGATTTAAATGATGATACTTTTACTCTGATTAAATGATGATACTTTTACTCTGATTTAAATGATGATACTTTTACTCTGATTTAAATGATGATACTTTTACTCTGATTTAAATGATGATACTTTTACTCTGATTTAAATGATGATACTTTTACTCTGATTTAAATGATGATACTTTTACTCTGATTTAAATGATGATACTTTACTCTGATTTAAATGATGATACTTTTACTCTGATTTAAATGATGATACTTTTACTCTGATTTAAATGATGATACTTTACTCTGATTTAAATGATGATACTTTTACTCTGATTTAAATGATGATACTTTTACTCTGATTTAAATGATGATACTTTTACTCTGATTTAGATGATACTTTTACTCTGATTTAGTTTACACTAAAACTGTTGCTCTAATAATTCTTTTTACTAAAATTATATTATGTATCTTGAAGGGGCGTTAAAGCGTTTTCGCCAAAATTTAAGTTATGCGCCAAAATGAGTTGGTTTTGTTTTAGCCAAAATGTACCTTTCGATCGCACCAATTCTTATAGGACCTTTTCCAGTTTGTGTACCGTTTTTCATATAATTTATTTTTGAGAATATTTTTTGTTAAAACTAACGAAATTCACGACTTAACCTAACCAATTATCAAGGGCGTACAGTTGATCTATTATTAATTATAACATTGTTTGTTTCTGGAATAGTATTTACTATTTACTAATAGATCAACTGTACGCCCTTGATAATTGGTTAGGTTAAGTCGTGATATTTTCGTTAGTTTAACAAAAATATTCTCAAAATAAATTATATGAAAACGGTACACAAACTGGAAAGGTCCTTCTTATATGCTCCACTACCATATAAATATACTTGTGAATTCACCTAACCTAATCTAAACTAACCTAACCTCATCTTGGTACTTGTAGGTTTATCTTCCCCCCCCCCCCCCACCAATTTTGACAGAATATTTTCGTTAAAACTAACGAAAATATCACGACTAACCTAACCAATTATCAAGGGCGTACAGTTGATCTATTATTAGTTATAACATTGTTTGTTTCTGGTAGTATTTACTATTTCTAATAGATCAACTGTACGCCCTTGATAATTGGTTAGGTTAAGTCGTGATATTTTTGTTAGTTTTAACGAAAATATTCTGTCAGAATTGGTGGGGGAGAGATAACCTACAAGTACCCTAATCTTTCCTAATAGGAAAGTTAAAAAAAGGATGTCTTTTTTCATTTGGCCCAAATGAAAGTGTATAAACGACCACATTTTGGGGCAAAACTTAAATTTTGGCGCAAACACTACTACTGTACATCCCGCCCGAACGTCGTTTATAATTTGGGAACCCTGTTTCAGTAAACATGAAGAAAAGAATCTTCATTAATGAATATGACAACAATGTCTTTATCTGGTAATGATTTATGATTCAATTCACAAGTTCAAATTTTGATTCCTTCCTCAAATTTGTTTTCTAATTTCAAATTTAATTTAATTGCCGTAATTTAAACTCTTTTAAAAACATTTTCAGAAATACAGGGTGAGCGAAAAGTCCCTGTGCACCTTCAAGACGTGTAGTGAACCCGTACCTGCACTGTGTTGGAAGTGGAAGGTGCACAGCGACTTTTCGCTCACCCGATATATATAAAAAATATGTATAAACTCCATAACTTTGACGAAAAATAATCTATCTATTTAATTGTATAAAGTTTAAACGTTAATGAAGTAAAAATTATCAATCCGGTTCTATAATTCCCAATTTTAATGTATTTCTTATTCTAAGATGTAATAAACAGAGGTTAGGGCTGTCGCGATTAGTCGATCAATCAGTCCAATCAAATGAGGCGTTCATTAATTGCCAATAAACTCTCTTCTTGCGATTAACGGTTTCATGTCATTTGATTCATTCTACGTCAATAAACCGACGTTTCGAAATCGTGAGTGAAAAAATAATTAAAATCTTCAAGTTTACGTCAATGGAAATGAATTGATTTTTACTTTGTGACGAGTAAAGAATTTGTTACAGTTAGTGGCTTTCAAGAATTCGCTACAGTCAGTGGCTTTCAAGAATTCGTTACAATTATTGGTTTTCGAAGAATTTATTACAGCCAGTGGCTGTGAAAAATTAGTTACGGCCCATGGTTTTGAAGAATTCGTTACAGTTAATGGCTTTGAAAAACTCGTTGCGGTTACTGGCTTTGAAAAGTTCGTTACAGTCAATGTTTTTCAAAAATTCATTATAGTCATTGGTTCTGAAGAATTCGTTACAGTCAATGGCTTCGAAGAATTCGTTACAGTCAATGGCTTCGAAGAATTCGTTACAGTCAATGGCTTCGAAGAATTCGTTACAGTCAATGGCTTCGAAGAATTCGTTACAGTCAATGGCTTTGAAAAATTCGTTACAGCCAATGGCCACATTTTTACATTGACTGCAACCTCTCATGTATTTGCTGTTCGTCAGATGGAAAGTTGGATATGACCAGTTTAAAAAGTTATGTTATGAAACTCTTAATAGGTTAAGTATTGTTAAGCAGCATTGTGTTAAATGACAGCACTTTTTTGAAATGACTATAAAATCCCTGAAGCCGTTTGTGTTTCCAACAGGTTAATTTATCTATTACTGTACCGAATATATATATATATATATGATACACACAGACCGTGCATGGAACAACGAACTCTTCTGGGAAAATTAAATCAACTATAGTCCGAATAAGTAATGGTAAATGACAGACACTTAGTTTTTTTCTTTTTCGTGATGTTAGCCCGACGTGGGCAACGGGTCACTCGCAAAGAGGCCCCAAAAATATAGCTTCCCTAGATCCTGTTCCAAAGCTGGATCCTATCTGCTTTGCAGATAGCTGGTGACGGAAGCTATATTTTTGGGGCCTCTTTGCGAGCGACCCGTTGCTCACGTCGGGTTAACATCATGAAAAAGAAAAACCTATAGTGTTTGCAGTTACCATTACTTATTCAGACTATAGTGGATTTAATTTTCCCAGAAGAGTTCCTTGTTCCATGCACGGTCTGTGTGTATCATGAAAGAGCCTAAGGGGACCAGTCTGAGTTCAATCCCATATATATATATATATATTATATATATATATATATATATATATATATATATATGTATACACATTTTAACTGCAAACAACACACAGTATAATTAATGTAAAGAACGACGCTTTTGTAGAAGAGCGTCCGCACAAGATGGGCAGAGAGAACAAGCAAATGAAAAATGAGGCACCTCCCAGGCACCTCCTGGGAGGTGCCTCATTTTTAATATATATAATATATAATATATATATATATATATAGAGAGAGAGAGAGAGAGAGAGAGATATATATATATATATATATATATATATATATATATAATACAGTGGTGGGCCGTAAGTTTCCATACATAGGAAAATTTAAACGTTTGTTTTTATGTTTCAGATACCCTAAGAATATGCGTTTGTAAGATCTTGTTTACTGATGAAGCAAATTTTTACGTCAATGGAGAGGTTAATCGGCAAAACATACGTTATTGGAGTAATGCTAACCCTAACTGGCTGAGTCCGACGAAGATGCAAGGTGCCGATAAAGTGATGGTGTGGGCCGGGATATGGGGTGACAGAATTATTGGACCAATTTTTGTCAGTGGAAATCTTAATGCCGAAAGGTATCTTAACATGTTGCAAGAAGAGATTTTCCCATCCCTGCTAAACGAGGAAGGTAACTTCCCAGTTTACTTCCATCAAGATGGAGCTCCACCTCATTATGGTCTTCACGTGCGTCGGTATTTGGATCAGCAGTTTCCGGATGCTTGGATTGGTCGGCGTGGTCCTGTGGAGTGGCCTCCCAGATCCCTAGATCTCACCCCCTTGATTTCTATCTTTGGGGGCACTTGAAGGCCATGGTGTATCAGGAAAAGATACGAGACATAAATCATCTAAAGGAACGTATCACCAACGCCATTACAAGCATAACGTCAACTGTGCTAATGCGTGTTCATCAACAGTGGGGAACACGTATTGAAATGTGTTTTCAAAACAATGGCAACCATGTAGAGCATATTATATAAATAAAAATGGTTGTCCATAAAAAAATGTTTATTTTTCCTATGTATGGAAACTTACGGCCCACCCTGTATATATGATGAAAATACCCACGAAGGAAAATTAAAACACGAAATAGTGCTCAAGCGCTTTCTTTTAATGACATCCTCAGGAACACTGAAATTAATCACACGATCGAGACAGTATATATATATATACAATTCATAAAGAAAAAAATTAAACAGAGTGGCCACATAGTCCCTTTGCAGCGAAATTACAGCATAATTTATTTGTATGTTGCCCTTGTTTATCATGCAAAGGGACTTTGTGGCCACCCTGTATATATGATTGGTGACGAGAATATTGGAGGAGGAGCATACAACGTTGAAAAGCTACCAGAGATTTAGTCTTCTTATCTAAATTTGATATGATTTGATCAGATTTGATTTGATCTGTTTTGATTCTTTCGGATCTGATTAGATAAGAAGGGCAAGGCGCTAAAACTCTGGTAACTTTTCCACGTCGACTGTGTGCTGCCCCTCCAATATTCTCAGCACGAATCATATAATTTTTGGTTTTTTTTTTATGAACTGTATATACTGTCCCGATCTTGTTATTAATTTCAGTGCTCCTGAAGATGTCATTAAACGAAAGCGCTTGAGCACTATTTCGTGTTTTAATTTTCCTTCGTGGTTATTTTCAAATGTTACTTTCGTGAAATAATTTTCATATTAATTTTCATATATATTATATATATATATATATATATATATATATATATACACATTTTAACTGCAAACAACACACAGTATAATTAATGTAAAGAACGACGCTTGTATAGAAGAACGTTAGCATATCTGACCTGCAATCGGAAGATCCCGGGTTCGATTCCCGGGTGGTTACCTCATTTTTCATTTGTTCGTTCTCCTCCTCATCTTGTGCGGAACGTTCTCTATACAAGCGTCGTTCTTTACATATATATATTTTGAGTAAATGTAGTGAAAATGAATTGAGAGATGATATATGACGTGGATGACATTTCATTTGCTAAAGAAAATAAGAGAAACTGTGAGTGCCATCTTGAAAGGTGAACTTGAACAGCGATGCAAATTAGGCTAAAAAAAGAGTCTCTTTCCCGAAGGGAATTTGAAATCTAATGCCGTTGGATTAACATTACATCTCGGACGTAAAAATAGAAGTCGTTCTCAAACTACAAAGGACGTCTCCTCCCTGTAGCAAATAGCTTCGAGTTTAAAGTTCAAGATATATTTATATGTACAGACGGAAGCTACATTTCAAATCTGAACTGAGAAATGACAAGAGCTCAAAGAGACTACTGATGAAAACCAAATTAAAAAGAAGAGAAGGAAATATTTGTTCTGACTATTTTTCGGAGAATGGTAAATCCTTAACAGAATGTCGACAACCTGAACAGTCGAAATCAAATAAGTAGAGTTAGATGTTGAAAACGTGAAAGTTATAAGATGATGAGGTCCTTACAGTTTAAGTGTTCTCCTTCAGATTCCAAAAATAAAGTCCATTCTAAGGTGTGGTCAGTGTTAAATTCCAAAAGCGTCCGTAAGTAAATTTGAAATATTTTAACTAAAACACAATTTGGGTTTAGAGGTGGACATACAACGGAAGATGCCATGAACATGCTAGTAGAAAATGTGTATTAGAACTTCAACAGCAAAAAACACAATATCTTTATCTTCGACTTGTCAAAAGCATTTGATACACTTTCGCGTGAAATATCATTGAATAAACTTCACATATACTGAATAAGAGAAGATATCCTTGATTCTTGTATATCATATCTGTCAAACTGTCATCAGTACATCAGATTAAAAGATAATTTATCCGACAAGGCGATGCTGACTAGTGGAGTTCCACAAGGATCTATTCTTGGGCCATTACTATTTTTAATTCACGTCAACGATTTTCATCTCTGAACTACATTAAACTGCGTACAATACGCAGATAACACGACACTTACTTCTTCCCATCATAACTCTCAGATTTTCTGATTAATGAAACGAACAGTCAATTAGAAAAGGTTTGTAAATGGATATGTGCTAATAAACTTTTATTGAACCTGACGAAATCATCTTATATGGTTATTACCACAAAACATATTAATACAAACTACCAAATAAAAATTGGGAATACTACTCTTGCGAGGGTTAATGAGGTTAAAGTACTTGACGTTAATTTAGAAAAAACTAAACTTCAAAAGTCATGTACAACATATCAGATCCAAAATATCAAGATTTCTCTCCATATTATTTAACCTAAAACACATCCTTACTCCAAACGCAATCCTTATTCCATATTATTCCTTCATATATCCACATTTATTATGTTGCATTACAACATGGGGTAGCTCCAATAAATATATAAAACATCCTTTGGAAGTAATTCATAAAAAATGTCTGCGAACTCTCTCGAAAAATAATAACAGACAAAGTTACACTTCCTCAATATTCAAAGAACTAAATTTTTTAAAAGAAAATGATTCAGTGTTGCTGTCAATATGTTGAAAACTATCAATAAAAATCAACATACATCACCCATTCAAAGAGCAATCTCCCCCTCATCAAATACACCATCGTTATAACACCAAACTGCCCAGTGATTTTATACACAAACCTAACTATACAATAGAAACTACAGGAAATGCACTCTCTCTTTCAAAGGAAAAGATGTATGGAATGCAATTCCCATGCATTTCAGGCAGGCTTCATCACTAAATGCATTTCGCAAATCACTAAAAAAGCACCTCATTAGCTCCTACTGATGTATAAGTTCACTCCTGCCATTTTTGCCATAGTAATGAAGTCTCCTTTTTATAGTTAACTATTTAAAATAGGCTAATTTCATTAAGCATTTTTAATTTAATAATTTATTCAATTTTTTGTTTTTTTAATTAACATTTATTTTTTACTAAATATACAATAAATCATTTAAGTTAACGTTATATAACTTTTGTAAGCTTTATATTGTATTTAATATTATTATTATTATTATTATTAGTTATAACTATTACTATTACTTGCCATTTTCACTATTTTTATGTAATAAATAAACTAAATGCCATTAATATTGCCTAAAAAGCAGAGCTGGGCATTTGCGGCATATTTTGCGGTACTGCGGTACTTGCGGTACCACCGCACTACCACCCCGGGCCCCCATAACGCAGTACCGCAAAGGATCGCTGAAAGTACCGCAGTACCGCTACCGCATTCAAATTTCCGCGTACCGGTTTGGTACCGGTTTGGTAGTGCAGCAGTACCGCAGTACCGCAATATGCCGCAAGTGCCCAGCTCTGCTAAAAAGCTTTCCAACGGCATATTCAGAAAAGAGTACTGTGAATATACCGGGTGTTCCACTTAAAACCGGCCCGCTGGAGTACTTCAGCGGGCCGGTTTTAAGTGGAACACCCGTTATTAATGGCAAATCAAGTATCTAAATATTGTAAAACCCCTCAAAATTTTGAATTCTGAATTCTGAAAAATACTCATAAGAAGAATTACATCATACGGAGTTAGCTATCAGTGGTATGCAGAGAAAATTGCTTTGTATTTAGACAAGATATATAATATACACACAGAAGCGTTTAGAAAAGTAAGTAGACATCACGATGATTGTCCTCAAGAACAAATGTCAAGGCTTATCAATCTGCGAATCAGGCGAGTTTGTCTAAAACAATTCGTCTAAAATACAATTTGTCTAAATCAATTTGTCTAAAACAATTTATCTAAAATAGTTTGTCTAAAATCAATTTGTCTAAAATACAATTTGTCTAAAAATAATTTGTCTAAAATACAATTTGTCTAAACAAACAATTTAATATAATATGGCATACAAATTGTTGCCTGATGTACAATGCTATTTATTACTTGCCACGCCCCATCTTAAAAGGTTACCTCTTGTGCGGAATAGTACATCGAAATCAGTTATCCCGGAACCCATAACCCGGTTAGGTTAGGTTAGGTTAGGTTAGGTTAGGTTAGGTATATTATGAAATAAAATCAACTCATTTTCAATCTTTTCATCCTCACTCCAAATTTATCAAGCAGACAAATGCATTTCTAGTTATCTTCAGTTATTAGTCAAATTGTATTTTAGACAAATTATTTTTAGACAAACTATTTTAGACAAACTATTTCGATGTACTATTCCGCACAAGAGGTAACCTTTTAAGATGGGGCGTGGCAAGTAATAAATAGCATTGTACATCAGGCAACAATTTGTATGCCATATTATATTAAATTGTTTGTTTAGACAAATTGTATTTTAGACAAATTATTTTTAGACAAATTGTATTTTAGACAAATTGTTATTAGACAAATTGATTTTAGACAAACTATTTTAGACAAATTGTTTTAGACAAATTGATTTAGACAAATTTTATTTTAGACGAATTGTTTTAGACGAATTCTCCTAGACGCATCAATCTGTTATTATTTATTGGCTTTTATTATCAAATAAAACGTTATGGAAAAACTGAAGGTGTCTATTTTCTTTTGTCAACCCTCTGTAATTCAGAGCTGGGCACTTGCGGCATATTGCGGTACTGCGGTACTGCTGCACTACCAAACCGGTACCAAACCGGTACGCGGAAATTTGAATGCGGTAGCGATACTGCGGTACTTTCAGCGATCCTTTGCGGTACTGCGTTATGGGGGCCCGGGGTGGTAGTGCGGTGGTACCGCAAGTACCGCAGTACCGCAAAATATGCCGCAAATGCCCAGCTCTGGTCCAGTATATTCTCAAACGCACACTTCTCCCTCTATTCTTTATTACACACACATACATACATTTTACACACTACACAATCTTTTCAAAATTTATTAAAAAAAAAAAAATGACATCGTAAGCCTCAGAGACGTTGATTTTGGCTCTCTCTTCCTTATAAAGGGGTGCCCTTGGCCTCTTCTTTCTACATAAAAGAAATATAACGAGTGGTCCACGAAAAGATGACGGTTTTTCTTTTGTTGCAGGTGAACTCAAAATTTGAATTGGGAAAATATATTGGTTGAAAACAAGAAAGTACAGTACTGTCTGGAAATAAAAATTTCACTAATCCTTCAGACATGGATGATAAGAGTCGTTTGACTACAGAGCAAAAAAGTAAAGTGGTGCTACTCTATGCAAAACTCATAAGTGTGATTCAAGTGCAGAGACGTTTTAGGACTCACTTTGTGGCCAAAGTAATGAGACAGATCAGTCAGTGACTCGAGAGAACACACCTTTTCATCATGCAGAGGTGAGTCCTGTGTTTCATAGGGGATTTCTATCCACCAAAATCGGAAATTCCGTTTATTCACTGCACCAATGACATAAACACGAGCCTCATCCGTAAACCAGGTATCATGCAAGATTTCTGGATTGTTATTCAACATTTCACTGTCTGCAAACTGCATTCGACGCCCCTTGTTTACAACTTGCATTTTATAGGGGAACAAATGCAAGTCCATTTTTAACATTCGGTGAATGGATGTCCTGGAAATTCTCAATTACTGACTTGCTTTTCGAGTTGATTTTGTTGGGTTCCTTGTCATTGCAACATGAAGCGCTTCGATATTGTATTGATCGTTGGCGGGGCCTTTTTGATTTAAACACACTTCCATTTTCTTAAAATTGTTTGTATAGCCTGAAAATTGTATTCCTGCACGGTGCCCGCCTTGCTCCAAAGCGAGCCCTAAAACGCCTCTGCACTTGAGTCACACTTATGAGTTTTGCAAACAGTAGCACCACTTTACTTTTTGTTCTGTAGTCAAACGACTCTTATCACCCATGTCTGAAGGATTAGTGAAATTTTTATTTCCAGACAGTACTCTACTTTCTTCTTTTCAACCAATATATTTTTCCAATTCAAATTTCGAGCTCACTTGCAACAAAAGAAAAACCGTCGACTTTTCGATCCCCACCCAGTAATATAGGGTGGGCCAAAAGACAGGAAACACAGGAACTACTTGCATTGTTTCCTAACTATTTGACCCACCTTGTATATACTCGTGTGTATATATATATATATATAGTTGTGTGCGCGTGCGTGTGCCAAGTCAACTGGAAATAAGTAAGATCTAATATGTGATAATTCAAACATGTAAAAGAAGTAATTTTGTTTTAGAAAGAGAAATGAGGTAAAACTTTTGAAACATTAAAAATTTTATATAAAATAATAAAATAGAAATTTTTTAACTGTCGGAAAAATATATGTTAATTCTGATTAGGTTTGATTAGGATGGGTTAAGTTAGGTTAGGTTAGATTAGCTTACTGTATTTTAGGATATTTCGACGCTGGTATACTATAAAGTTTACCTGATCCATCAGGCCACCTATATTAAAATGTAATATATATATATATATATATATATATATATATATATATATATATATATATATATATATATATATATATATATATATATATAAACAGTATATATAAAAGACAAAAGAGTTAAAAGACAAAACACAATAATATAAAAATATACAAATATATACATAAACTAAGGGCTTACCTTAAAGCGGACATGGTCACAGATCAAAGGCATTGGATGGAATGAACAGAAAAATTAGCAACAACAGAAAAAGGGGGGCGGAAAGCAGTTGGTTGGTTGGACATAAAGTGAATAATTTAACGAATAAATTTTGTGCATTTAGGGAAGGGGTCGGAATTTTAATGCATAAAAAAACTGGTGATTTTTCTATCAATTTCTCGGTAGTTTGGAGGATAGTTTTGTCTTTTAATTCTTTTGTCTTTTAATTCTTTTGTCTTTTAATTCTTTTGTCTTTTAACTCTTTTGCCTTTTAAACTCTTTTGCTTTTTAAACTCTTTTGCTTTTTAAACTCTTTTGTCTTTAAACTCTTTTGTCTTTAAACTTTTGTCTTTAAACTCTTTTGCCTTTTAACTCTTTTGTCTGTTAACTCTTTTGTCTTTTAACTCTTTTGTCTTTTAACTCTTTTGTCTTTTAAAGTCTTTTGTCTTTTAAAGTCTTTTGTCTTTTAAACTCTTTTGTCTTTTAAACTCTTTTGTCTTTTAAACTCTTTTGTCTTTTAACTCTTTTGTCTTTTAATTCTTTTGTCTTTTAATTCTTTTGTCTTTTAACTCTTTTGTCTTTTAACTCTTGTCTTTTAATTCTTTTGTCTTTTAATTCTTTTGTCTTTTAAACTCTTTTGTCTTTTAAACTCTTTTGTCTTTTAACTCTTTTGCCTTTTAACTCTTTTTCCTTTTAACTCTTTTGCCTTTTAACTCTTTTGCCTTTTAACTCTTTTACTTTATATCCTTTTTTGTTAACTTTTAACTTTTATTGTCTTATTCAGCTTTTCACTGATGATGACCCTTACTCGGGGTCGAAATGTCTGTAATAAATGTTTGGAGCTATCGTCTTGCTCTTCTTATCCATTATTAAGCCTTGGTTCCTAAGAATGACTTTGTCGCCAGTATATTTATATATATATATATATATATATATATATATATATGTAAAGAACGACGCTTGTATAGAAGAACGTTCCGCACAAGATGAGGAGGGAGAACGAACAAATGAAAAATGAGGTAACCACCCGGGAATCGAACCCGGGATCTTCCGATTGCCGGTCAGATATGCTATCCACTACACCATGGGCCTCAGTTAATCAGAAGTCGTAATTCTCCTACATACGAGCAGAAATCATTTTTCATTTGTTCGTTCTCCCTCCTCATCTTATGCGGAACGTTCTTCTATACAAGCGTCGTTCTTTACATTAATTATACTGGTGTTGTTTGCAGTTAAAATGTATATATGTGCGGCATGCGGGAGGTGCCCCGTCAGGGCATTGGTTTCTGCTCGTATGTAGGAGAATTACGACTTCTGATTAACTGAGGCCCATGTGTAGTGGATAGCATATCTGACCGGCAATCGGAAGATCCCGGGTTCGATTCCCGGGTGGTTACCTCATTTTTCATTTGTTCGTTCTCTCTCCTCATCTTGTGCGCAACGTTCTTCTATACAAGCGTCGTTCTTTACATTAATTATACTGTGTTGTTTGCAGTTAAAAAAAAAAAAAAAAAAAAAATATATTATATATATATATATATATATACACACACACACACACATATATATATATATATATATATATATATATATGAAATAATTAATTTTTAATGTCTGTTGACTTTATGGCTCAATTAAACCTTATTATTTATAGACTGCACCCAAAAAAGTACCCCTTCGATCCCTCAGTTGCGCTTCAGCCACTTATTGTGTATTTCTGGGTTAGATGAAACTAACGCTAGGTTAGGTAAACTGGTCTGTGTTGGAAAGGAGTAGGAAACAATGAAATTAGATTCTTGAAAATGAAAAAACTCCAAACAACTCGTTTGAGTATTTGAATGAAACCCTTTTTTTAACTTTTCGTTTTAAAAAGACAAAGCTTTAAATAAATGTTAAGACAAAGAATATTTTGTTAAAAGAATTAATTCTACCGAAAAGATTCTTCATTACTTTCGTAGAATTTAACAAAATTTAAGTTAATCTTTAATTTTTATTTTCGATTTAAAGATCAATTTTTAATAATGAATGGACGATTGTTATATTTTATACTTGTCAAAGACAAGCTTCTAAACTCTTAAAACAATTATAACGTCCTTATTTATAATTTACCATATAACTATCTCGCTTTGTAATGGAGGATAGTCAGGAATAGTTAGGAGACAAAGCTTAGACACCTTCCTCAATTTCTGATAATTAATTAATGCACTTAAGCCATTTCTCGCTGACGAAATTCACTCAGATTTTGGTAATATCGAAAAAAAATTTTTAACTTTACAATCTTCCCAAATAATTCACTGGGATCCCCTCGCAATGAGCCACCGAAAGTTGAAAGGAATTAACAAAACTTACGTTTGACGATCAGTTTGCTTGGCTCTGCCCTCAGGGTGCCAATCTTGTTGGAAGCGGAGCATTCGTAGATGCCGGCATGGTAGCGGGACGTCTGGTCAATAAATAATCTGGCGGATCCCCTTCCGGATGAGAGGGCCTTCGACCTTCCAGAAGGAGACGCAGAGCAATTACGGAAGGAATAAGAACTCGAGAGGTCACTTCATTATTAATTAGAAGACAAGAAGGAGAAAATGAGTATGAATGAAGGGGCACTTTTACATTTATTATCTGGTTTAGATGTAAGAATTGCTTTTAAGCGTGAAAACACACACACACACAACAGAGTTTTGAAAAGAATATGAAAAAAATAGTTGTCTATTCGCTTAGATCACGTAATATTTTAGTTATTTAAATCAAAATGAAATTTTGCAATAAAATATTTAAAAATTAATGCAAATATAAATATATAAAATTATATTTATACAAATATATAAATATACAAAAATATATATAAAAGGAGGAGCGGCGGCAAGCTTGACCTTCGTGCAATGAGGAATCAACGCCCGGAACGTTTGAAAAGTTGCAAGGTGTAAATATAAAACAAAACAAAAAAATGAGCAAATGCGCAATCTTTAAAATGAGAAGGGTTTATTTAATTAATAGGCTTCCTACAAAATACCGGGGGTGTGTATAAAGTAACGCGAATGAAGAGATAAATTCGATTTGAACTGGTTTAAACTAGTTTTAACTTGTTTTACAACTCGTAAAACCATTTTGAACACCTCTTATGAACCTTACTATCGAATATACAGTTGTTATAAAAAGTACTTGTAACAAATATTACTCGTCCATGTTCATTCGCTTTAATATAATTCAAATCGAATTTGTCACTTCACTCGCGTTACTTTATACACACCCACCAGGTATTAATTTTCTAAATTTAATATTATTTATTTGTTTATAAAAAATACATTTAATAAATTTTATATTTTTTAAATATAAAGTTTTTATTGCAAATATTAAAATTTTCACCTAAAAGTTTAGGCTAATATTAAGTTTCGTGGATACCAGATTTTGGTGATCTGTCCATTGTCCACTTTGGGACAGCCAGGGTGACTCTTAAATCCGGGTTTAGGTTACATTGGGTTAATTGGTCGTTCTAGGTCACCAATTTTCGGCCAATCAAGCGTCCAAACAAACTGGTGTCCCCTAAACTTAATATTTACCAAAATTTGTATTTAAAAACATCGTTACTTATAGAAAAAGTAAAAATATCCAATTTGCCAAATGAATTTAACGATTACGAGTGCTGTAGCAAGAAGACTATTCTGTACGTTGCGTGATAAGTATCTCAGACACAGGGGTTCGATTCCGGTTTAAGTATGAAAATGTATGTATTTTTTCTGCATATATAATGCGCATAATCGAATATATGATAGTTAAATTAGGTTTAAAAGGGAAATGTATCTAAAGATGGGGGGTAAATTTGAGTATGACGAGTTCCAAAATCAGTAGAATTTGTCTAATTTAAAGAATTTTTTTTTAACAAAGAAGAATTTATTACATCTAAAATATACTCGTATATATTCTTCAATTATTCCAACCTATTTTTGGTTTGAAACAAAATTTTACTAAAAAATTTAAAAATTATCTTTTTAACACTTAATAATTATTAAAATTTTTAAAAATTATAATTAAAAATTCACTTGAAAACATAATTTTTTGTGAAATTTTAGAATTTTCTTATATTTATCCACCGCTTCAAAATAAAATTATATTTTCTTTCCTTAGGTGGTTTCATCAATTTTGCAAGTAACTGAACACGCACACACACACACACACACACACACACACACACACAACGGCATAATTAACATTATACTCCATTATACTTGAAGCAAAAATTATTTCGTGCCCCATTAAGTTTATTAAACAAAAACAAAACAAAATTTGGAGGTAATACTTGGAGGTACTTGGAGCAATAGACCCGAAGAACCTTCAATTTAAAAATTTTTAGTGTACCAATTTTTATTATATTCTCTTTTCATGCCGTAAAATAATAATTTGAAAACACCCAATTTCGCGTTTCTGGATATATTTTTGTACTGAGGGTGGTGAAATCCCTACTTTTTAAAATTTCATTTAATAGTGAAACCCCCTTTTTCTGGAATAAAATACAAGTAAATATAAATTATTATAAACATTCCAAAATGGACATTTCACTCAGTGGTAACATTAAAAAAAAAAAGGATTCCAGTTTTGCTTCACTTAAATTGGAAAGAATAAAAACAATCATTTTAAGGAAAATCAAATGATATCTTTGATAAGATAAAAATTCTCATTTGTATATTTTCAGTAATGTGGTCCCCTTTAGGGTTTTCAAATAAATTAGCTTAAAATTTGATGTTTTCAAATGATAAGCAATCTTACGATGGGTTTTGATTAAAATTATTTGCCAATACATATACAGTACATATATATATATATAAATGACGCAAATGAATACCCACAAGGACAAAGAAAACGCGATTCCAAAGCCTTACGTGTATTCCACAGTAAACCTTGTCAAGGAATGACATCCCTGACGAGGTGTACCGTTGAATACACGAAAGACCTTGGAATCGCTTCTCCTTCTTTCCTTGTGGGTTTGCATCATTTATTTATTTCACGTGTTTTATTGTGAAATCCATCCCATATATATTATTATATGTATGTATGTATGTATGTATGTAATATGTATGTATGTATTCCAAGATGTGCGAAATTTTAGAAGCCACGTTTTCTTTGATAACACATTTTAATTATTTAAGTTAGGACTTTTTCTTTGACGTGTATCCATTCTTCTCATAATTTTATTGAAATAATAAGGGCTTTGTTCGTCAAACTCATTACGAGTAGTATGTCTCGCACATTCGTTCAAAATAATTAATATTTGAAAGAATCCAATATTTGCAGTCCGATCTTTGATATTAAATATGAATTTATTCTTTATTTTCTTCTCGAAAACAGGTGTTTGTGTCAAGTTCTTAATGTTTGTGACGTGTATATTTATGTTTGTGAGTCATGGCTTTAAATTCTTTCCTTTTTCCGCAGGCGGGCGGGAGGGAAGACAGGGAGAAGGTGATATTGAAAAATTAGGGCGGAAATTTTGCTTATCGCGTGAAAGAGGGAGAATATTACTTTAAAACATATTTTAAACACGTTTTAAACGTTTTAATAATAATAATAATAATAATAATAATATAATAATAATACAAAAGTATTTAATTCCAAATTCATTAAATGTTTTAGAGAGCGAGTAGAGAGAAATAGTGAAGTTCTCCTCAATTCCGCCGCCGCGTATCACCATCTGAAATTCAATTTAGGACGCTCAAATATTTGAATACTGGAAGCGGATTGAATCCGCTTCGCCTCTTCGTGTAATTCACTCTCTCTCAGAGTTTTTAACAAATAGATGATTTCGCGCGCGATACCAAGGTGTAAACTTCATATTAAAGACGGTAACATTAACGAAGTAGGAAAAAGTAATTTATGTAGATAAAGAATCTCAAAGTTATATTATACTCAAAAGGCTTATAAAGATAAGGAGATAAGGTATTGAATCAAAGATAGCCCGCGTGCTCGAGAGAGAGAGAGAGAGATGAAAAAACCTTAACTATTAACGAATATCACGAAACAGGGACGTCAAAAAATAGAGTCGGTCTGAAAAAATGAAATATTTGAATTCTGAACAGATAAATGTTTACATTCGACCAAATACGAATCAGTCCTTCGAAAACCATTCTTTGAAATGCAAATCACTCGTAACATTTTCCGCAGACTGTTTTATATGTGTATATATATACACACACACACTGTATATTATAAAAGTTCCTTTTTGGCTGACATTGAGGCAGAAAACAATAAAAACTGGCAAAAGGCGCATTTTGCTGATTAAAGGATGTCATTTGCAGAACGGAAAATTCTGGAAGTTTGTAAAATACTTCTGTTTTATGTTGAAATAACGAATAAATCTTCAAAGTTGCCACATTTTTTCGCTTTACTGCCAAATTTAACTTTTTACCATTGACAAATTCATAACTGGCAAAGTTCACTGTTTTTCTACTCATATATATATATATATATATATATATATAAGCAAACAACCACAGGGAAAAGGTCACGTGTTATTTTGTGATTTTAGTGCATATATATATATATATATTCTCTCTCTCTCTCTCTCTCTCTCTCTCTCTCTCTCTCTCTCTCTCTCTCTCTCTCTCTCTCTCTCTCTCTCTCTCTCTCTCTCTCTCTTCCAGTTTTGCTCAGTCTATTAAGTTCAATATTAGTGTTTAATGATACTTATTTCACACCTGTTTTGCTTAGCCCAGGTAATCAGCGGTTTCGGGTTTCCTTCGGCGGAGCACTCCATCACTGCTAAGGAATCCTCATTCACGGTTACTTTGGTGGGAGCGTGTAAATTGATCGGAGCATCTGCGGAGAAGGAACTCAGTTAGGAGTGATCAGTTGGACCTCCGCCAGTCTCCATTTGCGGACGGCGTAAACGAAGAGCTAATTTGCAGTTGAAATAACGGCTAACGGCAAAAAATAATGGCGTCTATAAGAGAATTTGAGTCTTTAATATTCTGCATTCGTAAAGATTCATACAGAAAAAATTCAGGGGGTGTTATTTTTAGGGTATAATAATTATGGTATTAGAGTATTATAATTTTAGGGTATAATAATTATGAATACACCCGCCTTATATACACTGACAGCGTATATCAAACGTACACTTAATATTCACTCTATACCAGTGGTTCTTAACCGGGGGGGGCGCCCCCCTAGAAACAGGAATTTCTCTAATTGTATTTGTTATTCTCTTAACGAGAGCATGGCTAATATTGAGAAGTTATTGAGAATGTTATTTTGATTGAAGGGGGCGTGGAGGGAAGGACCAATTCCTAGAGGGGGCATGGTAGTAAAAAGGTTAAGAACCACTGCTCTATACTATATTCATTATAAACTGAGGGGGCGCAAACAACGTCCTTGCGAAACCTCGTGATTAATGATTTAAGAAGGCACATTTCTTAAATATTCCATCAAAGTCTTTTGCTTTCTAAACAAAATACAAGAAATTTGAATGGAAGGTACTTCGAAACGTCAGTGACGATTAATGCAAACGCGGATTAACTCAAGAGCGGTTTAAAACAGCTGTGAATTAATTATAATGCTATATTGTGTTCACCTACAGGAGAAAAAAAGAATTTGTTTAATTTATTAGTAAATGGCTGCAGGGGATTTCCTATGTCTTCTGAAAATAGCTGTTAAAATTTGGGGTTTCTTAGCGGTTAGTTAGTAATTGCGTTTACGCAGGATTCTTTCTCGGATCGGCTACGAAAAATTATTTTTGTTTAGTGGATTTATAGACGCTTCCACATACGAAATTACTACTTGAATTTATATTAAGATATGTTTGTATAAGCCGTAAAAATAACACTGATTATGGGATTTATTATTTTGCTACTGCGGCCATTACGACATATATTAACGCATTTAATAAAGGCTATTTGTAAATATGTTTTAGAGATAACGATACCAAATGTTTCAAACTGAAATACTCGTAAGATCTTTAAGGCTGAAGGCATTTTTTTTAAAAGTTAATTTAAAAAGGAATTAAATAGGGTCTCATTAAGTAATAAGAAGTAGGCTACTTATTATTAAAGACACCAAAACAAAGTTTTTTTAAAGGAATTACGAACGATATTGGTAAAAAAGTAAAAAAAAGTTGCTATGCATTCGGTATAAACATGGAGAAAACCGCCTTTACAAAAGCAAACACAATTATCTTTTCATTTAATACCAAAAAATCACTTCTCATTTCAATTTTGAGAAGCCAACATTAGCTATCTCGTCATACCTGACAGCCAATACCTTTTGGTGAAGCTGTGTTGAAAGGAGAATAAGATTTATAACGCGTTCTTACTCATTCCAATCCATAAGGGATGCTTCAATAAGAATGTTTCAATAAAATGCCCTTTGGGGGATCTGAGTAATGTTCCATACCGAAAGAAGGCTTGCAACGATAAGGCCCTACAAGAAATCACATTAACAGTCGAAGAAAATTTAGAGGAAGAAACGGATTATCTTTGTCTTCACAGATGCTGAATCGCGTTCGGAAATGATGTTAAATTCGTTCAAAGTGCTGAAATGGATGTTTTACACTCCGTATCAGATGATAGTTTCACGCATCCTCCAATTTCTTCTTTTAAGGGCGTATTGCGAATTACACTTAAAATTGTGGGAAAAAGCGAATTCAGTACAATGACAGTTGGGAAAATTCATTTGAATTGCAAACAGATAACCTAAAATAAAACACAATATTTATGATGATAATGATGATAATGATGATAATAATAATGATAATAATAATAATAATAATAATAATAATAAGTAAGATTCCAGATTATAGTCATCGTTTTATAGGCTTTAATGCAATCCCAAATCCTACACGTAAACATCAAAGGAACAATGGCGCCTCGTCATTGACGTTTCGTCTGTAGCTCTGATTTGCTTCTATGTTCCTCTCTTTAAGGTTGCTAACTATGGCCACATCATTAGAGGATAGGCTTTAAGTGACAAATTTACAAGAATCACGTTTGTAGCAAGACACGAGCGATCATCAAAAGGGATACTTTTCAATCCAATTTTTTACCTCTGTTGTATTTTATTTTAATACATTGTCCAGTCAATGTTGCAAGAACATAATATCCATTTTAAATGTACGCTTTGTGTATATATATATATATATACACACACACACACAGTATATATATATATATATATATATATATATTGCAGATTTTTTATTTGTGTTGAATTTAAAAATGGTTCGTCTGGATGAGGGAATTTCGCCCAATTACCGGAGATCAAAATGGCTCAGTCTTAGTTTTATTCACTCTAACTGAAGTGAATTACCGGTAAATAGAATTAGTTTGTTTTTACGGCCGAATTTAAAACGCAAAACTAGCGTCGTTAAGGCCACATAAAACGTGTTTGTGTGTGTGTGTGTGTGTGTGTGTTACGAAGGGCCGACCTCCGCTGGAAACTCACACAAAACGTCGAGGACGAACACCGACCGAATCCTTCCCCGAAGGTTTTCTACCCCGACCGAATAGTTGCCGGCGAACAATCTGGACACGGGACGGAGCCTGAGGCTTCCATCTTGGACAGTGAGCGAAGGGCCATTTTTATTCGTGAGGGGTTGCCCGTCTTTCCACCATTTGTACCTAAGGAAAAATAGAGAGGGTTATCGATGTGGAAGTGGGGTCTCTCAAAGGGGGAAACTATCTCTCCGCTTAGAGACACGACCGAAAAGACAGGAATACAGAGATTATCTCTAAAAGAAATTAGGAGCACCTTCCAGGCGATGCGACCAAATCGGATCAAATTATTGCTGTAATCACTTGTAATCCATTAAAGAAGATTCTCTCTCTCTCTCTCTCTCTCTCTCTCTCTCTCTCTCTCTCTCTCTCTCTCTCTCTCTCTGGCAGGGAGGGAGCGGAGGGTGGGGAGAGAGCCTTCTACTTTTCTATCCAGTTTTCTACTACTGCTAGGATAGTTGAAAGAAAATTTTCCCTGGCACCCGTTGCCATTGGTACCTCCTCGGTATGGGCCGCGAGGCCTTTTGAGGTACTTCTTTTCCTTGTAACTCCTTGTAACTCTCTCTCTCTCTCTCTCTCTCTCTCTCTCTCTCTCTCTCTCTCTCTCTCTCTCTCTCTCTCTCTCTCTCTTCAATATATATATATATGTTAAAGTTGGAAGCCGAAGAAACAAGCTGAAATATTGAAAAGATACGTGTTCATTTATTCATGATTCTAAACTTGGATTTAGAGGTAAAAATAATTTTCGCCACGGAAATAGTTTGTATTTTGGAGCCGAAATTATCTCCTGATTTAATTCTCAACTGCAAAAGAAGAAGAAGAAAAAAAAGAGAAATCCATTTGGCAAAATATAATTGGGTTATATGAATCGTGAAAACAGAAAACATACACTTTATGTATAAATGTAGCGAAATTTGTGTTTGCTTTACGACCCATACTACTCTATAAATTCATATCACGCAGAAAATATTTAATTGCAACACCGAAGATTTGGTTATGTATTTACCAACGATTCCAAATGGTTATTTCACGTTACGACTACACTAACCATACTTAATATTTTGGTTACAACCTCATATCGCTTACTGTAATCATAGCATGGTTGGATTTAGCATTTGCAATATTGGCAAATCAGTAACTATGTTTTATATATATATATATATATATATATATAGTCTGAGTTGTATATATATATATATATATATATATATATATAGACCAGTCTGAGTTGTATAATATATATATATATATAATATATATATATATATATATATATATATATATATATATATATAATATATATATATATAGCATGAATAAATAAAAAAAATTTAAAGTGTATAACTGGAACCTACCTGACGGGTCCGGGCCTGGCACTGGCTCTGGCACTGATGATTAGATCATCTCCTTCCCTGACGTCGATGAAATCAGGCGGTCTCACAATCCAAATTGGGGCGTCTGTGGAGTATAAAGAAAGTTGTAGCAGAAAAATTTCTTTTTAGGTTTTTAGGGCTGTGTATGTGTTGGAGAAAGTTCCATCATAGGGGTTTTGAACGTATATTTCATATTTACAAATTCCTCTCAAATTCTATAATCTTCCCCAAGTTATTTATATGATAATATTATTTGTGAACGCTTTTGTGAATCCAGTTTTTGAAATATTCATGAGTTCGCCAGTGCGTCTGAGAGTTTGGTGACGAAAGAAAATACATCAATTTTACCTTCGCCATAAACGCATACAAACATAATTAACTTTTTCACCACAATACATTTAATCCTGTTTATTATATAGGATCACCTGAAGATCAGGGGCCCCAGCCTTCGTTAGTTAGCCTTATAAGGCTAACTAGCGAAAATATCGCGACTTAACCTAACCAATCGTCAAGGACGTACAGTTGACCTAACGATTGGTTAGGTTAAGTCGTGATATTTTTGTTAGTTAGCCTTATAAGGTTAACTAACGAAGGCTGGGGGCCCTGATCTTCAGGTGATCCATTATATAACAGTAAACTCTTAAAAAGATTTACATACATAAGCTGCAGATAAGCTATACACTTTAATGTAACCTTTATGTAACACTGAAATCAATGTGTAACCTTAACGTAACTTTTTTAGGTTTAAATAAAGTTAAATCTCTATCCGCTCTTTCGTTATGTATTAAAACAAAAGTATGAGACTTATCCGGGATCACCTGAAGATCACGGTCCCAGCCTTCTTTAGTTAGCCTTATAAGGCTAAGTAACGAAAATATCACGACCTAACCTAACCAATAGTTAGGTAACTGTACGCCCTTGACGATTGGTTAGGTTAGGTCATGATATTTTCGTTAGTTAGTCTTATAAAACTAACTAAAGGAGGCTGGGGGCCCCTGATCTTCAGGTGATCCCTTATCCGTTATTTCGATACGTAACAATTCCGTAACTTTTTGTCGTTTGGTTTTCAACCCTCTTAATTGCGTAACTTAGGCGTAACATATTTAACAAAGAAAACTGTATGGGTTGTTCCAGTTTTATGACTCACGAATCTCATAACTTTCCTAAATGCATAATATGCATAGATATAATATAAAACTGAGATTCTAATTAAAGTAACTGTAAAGACTGTAACTGTAAAGTAACTGTAAAGACTTTATGCTTGGCAATTAAATGTAATTATAAACACGTTTTACTTTTCTCTTAACGCTGGTTTTTAACGAGAAAAGTTTGAACTGCCTGGCGTAAGATAAAATAATGAAGGCATTTGAAAGAAGGTATGAAGAGCATCATTTCTGAATATTAAATACATGTTTAGTTTACGAGGTGAGATGCGGTACGATAACTGTTCTTTGGAAATTATTTAAAAAAAGGGTGATTAAGGCTTATACAGTAGTAATCTAGTATTAGATATGTCGTTAATTTTATATATAAATAATTGTATATGTAGACTAATTGGATCACCTGAAGATCAGGGCCCCCAGCCTTCTCTAGTTAGCCTTATAAGGCTAACTAACGAAAATATCACGACTTAACCTAACCAATCGTTAGGTTAACTGTACGCCCTTGACGACTGGTTAGGTTAGGTCATGATATTTTCGTTAGTTAGCCTTATAAAGCTAACTAAAGAAGGCTGAGGTCCCTATTCTTCAATAGCTCCAGTATTTCTTGTCTCATAAACGAAGTTCGAAAGTGTATCTTCCTCATTTACCTTCAATCATACGTAGGTGATATTGCAATATTATATCAAACATATTAAATCCTTAAAGATATTCACAAATAAGTCGCAAGAGAAAAATAGGATCACCTGAAGATCAGGGCCCCCAGCCTTCTTTAGTTAGCCTTATAAGGCTAACTAACGAAATATCACGACCTAACCTAACCAATCGTTAGGTCAACTTTACGCCCTTGACGATTGGTTAGGTTAGGTCGTGATATTTTCGTTAGTTAGCTTTATAAAGCTAACTAAAGAAGGCTGGGGGCCCTGATCTTCAGGTGATCCGAAAAATACGTAACTTTGAACGTGTTAATAATAATAACAACAATGTTTTGGGTTAACCTTCATCGAAACGGCAAGGGTAACGTGACGGATGGATGGGACCTACAGCTTTAAGTGGAATCAGAACCAGGGGTCACTATATCATCTAAACAGCAGAGGATGGTCGCCCATCCAACGACTGAATATATACCCAGTGTCGCTAAACCTCGCTTATCTCACAGGAAGCAGTGTAGCGAAGCGGCCCCGAGGAAGCTCCCTGAGCGTATTAAAAGAAAGTACGAATAAATTTTGTGTCCAGAAATATTTTTAATTCAAAACACTATTTTCACAGCATACAATTTCCTTTCGTTGTATTATACAGAGTGATCCGAAAAGGTGTTTTTTTAAAGTAAAATTTTGGAACACCTTTTTGGATCACCCTGTATTTTTAAATTATTATATTATTATTATTATTATTTTAATTTATTTATAATGGATCACCTGAAAACTAAAGACCCCCCCATGTGATATTTTCGATATAATTATGTAATATCTTATATTATGTTGATTTGTGTTTCAGTTTTGCTTCGAAAATATCACTTCTCTTTTGAAGTTTCATGTTTGTTACGAGAAAGTTACACTTGCAAAAGTTATACATGAAAGTTACTGACGAAAGTTATGGATGTGTTATGCAGAAGTTACAAGTAGCAATAATTAGGACGAAGACAATAATAATAATAATATATATATATATATATTATATATATATATATATATATATATATATATATAATGTTTGGAGCTGTTCAACTTCCTTCGTAAAAGCAAAGGACATATAACGCAGGATCCGAACCACGGGTCGCTACATCATTTGAACGCATCTTCTGATCCCACCCAATTATAAACAGACTCGCTTAACCTCGCTGATCTAACGGGAAATGGTGTGGCGAGGCGGCTACTACGTAATCCTATATATTTATATATATATATATATATATATATATATATATATATATATATATATATAGGGTTAAGGATTCTTAAACAGATCGTCTCTGTGTAGATTATGGTTGGCATGGTTGGCATTGGCGCTCAAAGCACTAGATACCTTTTGGCTGTTGTCACTAATGTACGAAGTCAGTCATGGATTATGTGAGTGACCGTTTCACAGAGACTTACGTACACGTAACTTGTTGTACATGCGTGCTTATACTGGGTACAATTGTACATTCTAAAATAAATAGTCAGCCTCAATTCTAGGGCTGCAACCGCACCACCCCTGCACTGGCTGGCTACGCCACGGTCTCTAACAGATACTAACCCATCATCTCCCAAAGGAGCTGGTTTCAAAGATGTCTTTTAAATCGCTCAAATACCACGTAGGATTAGTCAAGTGTTTGCCGTGTTTTAAATAGTCAAAGTCATGCATACAGTGTGCCCCGAAAAGTTATATCCACTATTCTAATTTTCATTTAAAAGTGGGTACAATTTTGGGTCACTATTGCATATAAATTAATATATTAAGCTTCCCCATATGCACTGCCTGGTTCCCTTATATATATTGTATGTAAATCACACACACAAACACACACACACACACACAGGGGGGAATGGGTAAAACGGGGTACTTAGTGCCAATTGTTTATAACTCCTTCGTTTTGCCTCAACATATCTGATTTTTCGGCACTTATTCCTTTTCTCCTGCGCAATTTCTTTTATCCCGGTTAGGTCAACTGTACGCTCTTGACAATTGGTTAGGTTAAGTCATGATATTTTCGTTAAAATATTCTTTAGTATTTCTTTAAAATATTCGTTAGTTTTATCATATCATGACTTAACCTAACCAATTGTCAAGGGCATACAGTTAGGGTCGCCAGACGTCAGTCCCGCATTTGATGTAAAAATCCTTTTAAAGCAAATTTTTTCGGGATGAATTGATTTAGAATTTTCTAGAATTATGTAGGATCCTGTAGAATTCTAGAGAGTAATGTTGAATGTTTTAGAACATGCTAGAAATTACATAACGCTTAAAAATGTTGTGTTTGGCCACGAGTTGGCAGTTTTTCGGTTGTAGTTATATTGTAAGCTTTGAATTAGTGTGAATAACGCGATTGCTTGACCAGACAACTTGAGATTGTGTAATTCATATAAAATCTGTATGTCTACTTTTTATAAGAAATCGTTCAGGTGTAAAATTGCTGCATTTGCATGAAAGTTTTTGCGTGAAAGAGGAACACACACACTTGACTTTATTTATAAGATTTAGAATATGTTTTTGAATTAATTATTTACAATCATGACTTGCAAGAAATTTCAGGGTGCTCCTTTAGTATGCGGTCTACAAATTCTGCCGCGCTCTACTTTTTTCAAAGTGCAGTCTACAGGTTTTTTTCGTTAAATTTGTGCCTGCTCATGCGGTCTACCTACGATTGTTAGGTTTAGTCAAGATATTTTCGTTAAAACTAACGAAAATATCATGACTAAACCTAACCAATCGTCAAGGGCGACTGACATTGGGATGTAAACAAGCAATAGTAAACAAGCTAAGAAGGTATACTTACATTTAATTTTTTATGTTTTTAACTTTTCAATAATTTTTTCAAGTAAGATGTCATTTCAACCTTCTTTAACTACATTTAAAAAACAAATTGGTGTAGACCGCATACTAAAGGAGCACCAATTTCAGTTATACTTTAAGTCAGAAGATGGAGCTAAAATTTTGAAGATTAAAAGTTCAGAAAAATATTGATATATGTCATAATATAATTAGTAAAGCGATGTATACTACAATATTTAATATGTTATGATAATTTCAATATTATTTACGATATTTCAATATTATGTATCAGGTTGTAACATAAATTCTGCTCGATTAGAAAACGGACGATAGATAACACTGGTCAACACTCATTTTATTGCCAATCATATTAGAGTGATTTTGGGGTAACTTTGTGGTGCTGATTCCGAATATGACATCGGTTTTGCTAGATTGGCTCTAATTTATGAGATAATTGGTACCCCATTGAAACACGTAAAAATGCAAAAAATTTAATGTTCAGGCGGAGCCTACTTACAAATCGCATTGAAATTGTCTCAAATCATACAAAAGTAAACACATGAAATACATAATGGCATTTTATTCGGTCTCACCATCTAGAATGTTCCGGTAGTTTCCCATATGCACGCGTTATGGTTACGTTTCCTATTAATTGAGGGTATTCATTATCTCAAGAACAAGAGCCAAATCGGAAAAACTACTTTCATTTTGGAATTCAGCAACCCCAAAATACCCTAAATTCGTACGAATTTCCTTGGCAACGAAAAAAAAAAGTTTTTTTGTTGACCTGTGTAATAGAATAACCTCAAGATAATGTGAAATTGTTTTAGAAATGTTGCAAAATACACGCGGCGACAGGTTCGCACAGGTTTTATCACGATACAGAATGATACAGAATGACTTAGGCTAGTGTAGGCTTAGGCTAATGAATATTTTCTCTAGTGTTTTTCATAGTTACAACGCCACCCCTACGATATTACAGAACTTGGCCTGCAACTCGGCGTTAGCCATATGACCATTCATCGTCATTTGAAGCTGTTAGGAAAAGTAGTGAAGGTTGGAAAATGGGTTCCGCATGATTTGTCACAAGCGAATCTTCAACATCGAATCGATATTTGCACATCACTGCATTCTCGGCAACTGCAGGCACCGTTTTTGAATCGGATCGTCACTGGGGATGAAAAATGGGTCCTCTATAACAATATTAAGCGTCGACATCAGTGACTTAGCCGTGAAACAAAGCCTGACCCTCAACCAAGGAATGGACCACATCCAAAGAAAATTTTGCTATGCCTTTGGTGGGATATGCAAGGAATTATTCATTTTGAGCTTCTGCCAGATAACCAAACAATCACAGCTGAAGTCTACTGCCAACAACTCCAACGACTGAAGATGGCATTACCAGAAAAACGTCCCGCATTAATTAATCGCAGAGGTGTTCTATTCCACAAGGATAACGCGCGCCCTCACACTGCTCGAATCATCACTGCCCAATTGGAGGCATTTGGTTGGGAAAAAATGCCTCATCCACCTTATTCTCCGGACATCGCACCTTCAGACTACCATTTATTAAGAAGTCTGCAACACCACCTAGATGGACAAAAGTTGCAATCCAGGGAAGCTATCGAAAACGAAGTGATCGCTTTTTTTTAACTCGAAACCAAGGGATTTCTTCGAACGTGGCATAAAAAAACTTTTCTACAGGTGGGAGGAGGTTATAGAAAAAGAAGGGAATTATATTGATGATTAATTTGTCATTATGTCATTTAATTTTTGTTGTGAATAAACTAAAAAATCGAGCAAATTTGTCCTTATAAGTCATTTAATTTTTGTTCTGAATGAACTAAAAAAATCGAGCAGAATATATGTTACAACTTTATACACTAATTTCAATATTATTCACGATGTTAATTGTTAAGCATTATTTTAATACATTTTTTTGTCCCGCATGGCCATTTGACAAATCTGACAACCCTACATGATAAACAGTTCATCTAACCTGGATAAAAGAAATGGGGTGAGTGGGGAATTACCGAATTAGGGCCGATTTTTCTGCTCATACAAGCTTTATCGTGTCCACTTTAATTGTTTTTTATTGTTAACTGTTCGTGCGCGAAGTTTTTATTCCCAAAGGCGGGAGAGATATCCATTTTACCCCACTGGTAGGATAAAACAGGGTACATGTGTAAAATTGTAGTTAAAATAGGTGTTTACAGAAAAAAGAAATGCTTTGTATATTTTATTTCAAACTAAATAAAACTACAGTGTCAAAAAACTTTAATAGGCCTACATAAAAGTAACAAGTCCTATAAGTAATCAGGCCAGCAAGCTATTCGCATATTTTACAAAGAATTATAATGATATACTGGTACTTTTCGTTATACCCCCGCAAATGGTAAGTTTTTACTATATGAATACAATGCTTATTCATATATTTTTAGAAATTTATTATGGACATTTACTAAAGCCCCCAATGTCAATCGCCCTTGACGATTGGTTAGGTTTAGTCGTGATATTTTTTTTTAAACTAACGAAATATTACGAACTGAACCTAACAATCGTCTATATATATATATATATATATATATATATATATACACACACAAAACAATAAAAGGATCACTTGACGATTGGTTAGGTTAGTCGTGATATTTTCGTTAGTTAGCCTTATAAAGCTAACTAAAGAAGGCTGGGGACCCTGATCTTCGGGTGATCCCAATAAAAATATCACGACTAAACCTAACCAATCGTCAAGGGTGATTGACATTGGGGGCTTATTAAAATTGCGAGGGTATAACGGAAACGTACCTATATATTTTTTACTGCGCACACAAAAGCGTCTCTATTGCAAGGATTCCACCTCCATACCCACGACACATGGTTGAGCAATTAGTAACTGCATTCACAATTGCATTTACCCGTTTTACCCGACTCTCTTCTACTTGCTTTTTGTTACCAAAGTGGGACCCGTGCTCAAACCCACATTTTGGGACCTCTTCTTGGTGCAGATTTCTGCGTGCAATTAATAATTTGGAACATGTGTCATCACCAAAACTACAGGGTGTCCCGTAAGTCTGGACCCATAGGATTTATAATATATTTTTTTATTGTTATTATTATTATTTTATTATTATTATTTTTTTTATTATTTTTTATTATGATTTTTATTTGTGGGGCCACTTGAAAGCCAAAGTGTACGAGGTCAAACTTCAGAACATTTTCCACCTTAAAGCACGCATTGTGGAGGCGTGTCAAGAAATTTCTGCGACTGTGATTCAGAAAGTGCTGTCGCAGTGGAGATTGCGTCTTCAACTATGTGTGCGACACAACGGCGGACACTTTGAACAGATTATGTAATAAATTTTTGGACTATTTTGTAATTTTATTATTTTTCCCTATGGGTCCAGACTTACGGGACACCCTGTAGTTTATATTAACACTTTGGGACTCGTGTGCAAATTAACAATTTGGAACATGTGTAATGACTAAGATAATTTATATTACCATTATGTATCTTTATACCCGTAGAAGTGACAGTTTGAAACATGTGCGATGATATATAATACTGCAGTGCAAAGGAAAAAAAACCGTAAGTCACAATTTGGTCAAAATTGAGTTAAGACTATGGTTGGATTGGTAAGCCATTTCCACATCTCTATGCAAAGGAAGAAACGCGTGAGTCCAGTTTATATTGGTTAAATCAATGAAAATTGTAAGTCCATTTCCAATAAATCACGTCTCTTCCAATGGATAAAACGCGTAAGCGCCAAATTCGCTCAATATATAGGCCTATGCGTAATGATAAAATGATATGTGCTCAAAAAATTGTCATGAAGTGTACAATTATTTTGCATTGGTAAAATTAGTGCAAAAATATGACTTGCTGATATTTTCAACGCTAAACTTTGAAAAGCATTTTCTCAAAGGTACATCCAGTGAAATTACGCGTTTCTTCCTTTTTACGACGGAATATAGGCCCAGTGTAAGTAATTAATTTACGTAACTCTTAGGAGCTTGTGTTAAGAAAATCTTCAAATTACTTTTAATAACACATTCAAAAAATATATTTATAAAGCTTTTGGTGCTAAGTTTTATATATATATATATATATATATATATATATATATATATATATATATATATAAAAACAGGGTGCTCTTCCAATACGTGCTCTACCGTAAATTTACATTCCAATATGTGCTAACTAACGAAAATATCACGACCTAACCTAACCAATCGTCAAGGGCGTACAATTGACCTAACGATTGGTTAGGTTAGGTCGTGATATTTTCGTTAGTTAGCACATATTGGAATGTACATTTTACGGTAGAGCACGTATTGGAAGAGCACCAAAACAGGTATACTCCGCTTCGCGCAACCCTGTTTAGCGCTGATTTGTGATAGCGCTCTTTGTCCTGGAGACGAAATTTTTTTAATGTTACTAAAAAACAAAAACAAAAAATCCATACTGTAACGATAGGTTGTTTTAAACACTACACAATAAGCGAAGCGTTTATATATTACAGCAGTACATAACAGCCAGTGATGTAGTCGAGACCACGAAGTCCGAGACTGAGACCAAGACCGAGACCTGATCCTGTGAGACCAAGATCGAGATCAAAGGTTCGAGATCGAGATCTACCTTCCGAGATCGAGACCCTTAAAATTCGAGACCGAGATCGAGATCGAGACCAAGCTCATACCCTTCCAATTTGTTTTACACTACTATGGAAATGTGAAGGGTTGTCGAGTTATTCTATGCTTTATTGAATTTATCGGTACTGTTTTCTTTATGCTGTATTTCTTGCATTATTTTTGTGTGAAGCATTTTATTTTTTCAAATACATATTGGATGGGAGGATAGTCGTTTTTATCACGCCACAGAGGTTGACACGCCGTTTGGCAAAACTAAGTGGCCTTATAATATATACTATATAATATATATATAATTCTCTATTTAGTGTTTCCATTTTCAATAAAATTAATCTGACGGGGGTGGGGGGCAAATTTTTTTGTAGCGCTAACCTAAAAAAATCCAGACCCACATACCCCCGCAAGACAAACGTGGCAACTCAAAACAGGGTGACTGATTAGTGAATACCTAGAGGCCCTTACTTTTACAAACTTTCATAAACATTCTGAAATGTGTCTGTTCAACCAAGCCACCATCATGAGTATGCCAATAACATGTATTTTTCATTACGGTCTCGAAAGGTCTCGGGGAGAAAAACCGAGACCGCGTCTGTCGAGACCGAGATCGAGACCGAGATCTAAATAGCGGAGACCGAGATCGAGATCGAGATCTGCAAATTGGGTCTCGAGATCGGTCTCGAGACCGAGACCGGTCTCGAGACCTACATCACTGATAACAGCTTAGCATCTCTCGCAACAATGCTCGACCCCCTACAATACATCAACCGCGTTCCTTGTCCGTAACCTGTGACGTCACTTTGTTTTAGGCAGCGTCACTAACGCTGTTACACATACAGCGTTTCAAAAGTTATGACGGTAAAGCAGCGCGAGATGCGTTAATGCAGCGGACGCCATTATTGTTTACATTGCTCTCAGCCAGGTCAACTTTATGCAAGCTCCGATAGAATGCACGAGCGAGTGTTATTTTATGTTTTTGTTAATATTTTTGTTGTCAGTAATAAATAATTATTATTTTTATGTACAAATTACGTGTTTATTAATATTATTATTATTATTATTATTAGTATTACCGATATCCCGATGTAGCGCTCATACTCCGGAAATAGCGCTGTCGGGGTACGCATCTCAGTGTATATAATGGTATTATAACGCTTAGCGGTCACTTTTTAAAGAAAGCATCCTGAGCTCTAAGTGGGATATACCTGTATACAGGGTGATTCAAAATAAGGTAGACACATATTTGAATTATTTACTTTGGATATTGTACTTAATAAACAAAAACGCTACGTACATAAGTATGAGTATGTATGATACATAAAAACATTTAATAGTTATTTTACGTTCAATGATCAAAACTATCCACGAGAAAAACCCGGTTTTTTCACCCTTTTTTGGGGGGGAGGGGCCGGAGGGTTTGCTCTGTGCAATAGAAATTCGTTGACAAAGAAATAAATATATAGTTTCAATAAATTATTTGTTATATGTTGTGAAATGTAATGACCAGATTGTTTAACCTCCTTCGGAACATCTAATGTCATATTACGGAGGGGACCTACGGCTTTACGTGGGATCCCATTCACGGGTCACTACATAGTCTGGACGCAGCGGACGGTCTTCCATCCAACTACTATCCGACACAATGTCGCTTACTTAGCTGATCAAGATGTGTTGTATTAACATAATAATATTCTATGTGTATTGTTTAAATATATTAAATCGATTTTCCTTTAATTAAAATCAACCTTCAGGCTACAGCGTAGCTTAAAGGCTATTTTCAGTTTCTTTTATATTTCAAATAAAAAAATATGTACTGTGTGTGTGTGTGGGTGTGTGTGTGTGTTATGTGTGTAGGAAGAGATTGTTATGTAGGAGGATTGTTATGCAGGAGGAGCTTGTAGACACCAATCGACTAGGGAATTACTCCGTCGGGGTAGGGGCGGTGGAGACGTTAGACAGGGGACAGGAGTACTGGAACTCTCGTTTCTCCTGTTACTGTCCTCTTTAGCTAATCTTTTTCCAGTGCCTTGATCTTCCTCGACTTGTCTAAAGCTTTGGATACACTTTGGCATGAAATCTTATTGAATAAACTTCACATATCTGGACTGAGGAAATATCTCGCTTCCTTTAAATCATATCTGTCAAATCGCCACCAGTAGGCCTACATCAAATTAAAAGACAGTTTATCCACCAAGGCGATGTTAACTAGTGGAGTCCCACAAGGATCTATCCTTGGACCATTAATATTTCTAATTCACGTCAACGATTTTCATCTTTTTACCACATTAAACCGCGTACAATTCGCAGATGATACTTCTTTCCATCATAACTCAGACTTTCTGATTAATGAAACGAACAGGCAATTAGGAAACGTGTATAAATGGGTGTGCTAATAAACTTTTATTGAACCTGACAAAGTCATCTTATATGATTATTCCCACAAAGCACATTCATACAAACTGTCAAATAAAAATTGGGAATACTACTCTTGCAAGGGTAAATGAGGTTAAAGTACTTGGCATTAATTTAGATGAAAAACCTAAACTTCAAATGTCATGTACAACATATCAAATCCAAAATATCAAGATTTCTCTCCATATTATTTAAACTAAAAACGACCCTTCCTCAAAACGCACTCCTTACCCTATATTATTCCTTCATCCATCCATACTTATTATATCACATTACAGCATGGGATACCTCAAAGAAATATATAAAACATTCTTTGGAAGTAATTCATAAAAAAAATGTCTGCGAACTCTCTCGAATAATGACAACAGACAAAGTAACACTTTCTCATTGTTTAAAGATCTAAATATTTTAAAACTAAATGATTTATACAAATTCAGTGTTGCTGCGAATATGGTCAAAACTATCAATAAAAATCAACATACATCACCCATTCAAAGAGTAATCGCGCCCCCCCTTCAAATACCCTATCGTTATAACACCAGACTGCCCAGTGATTTTATGCACAAACCTAACTATAGAATAGAAACTGCAGGAAATGCACTTTCTTTCAAAGGAACAGATGTATGGAATGCAATTCGCATGCATATCAGGCAGGCTTCATCATTAAGTGTATTTCACAAATCACTAAAAAAAGCACTTCATTAGCTCCTACTGATGACAAGTTCACACTGCCATTTTTACCATATTAATCAATTTTGTAATCAGCAATTTAAAATATGTTAATTTCATTAATCACCTTTAATTTCATAATCTATTCTTCTTTTCTAGTTTTTGTTAAGCATCATTTATTTTCTATTAAATATACAATAAATTATTTAATTTAAAATCATGTAACATTTTGTAAACTTTATATTTTATTTATTACTAGCGAAGCGACGTGTCTATGATGTCACTATCTTTCAACCAATCCGGAATACAGGGGCCTCTATCGGCCTCAGATGACTTCGGAGGCCGACGCCACATAGCCTATGTTCTTCCCCGGCCTCAGTTATCCCTACCCCCCAAGTATCATCCAAATCTGACCAGTGGTTTTGCCGGCCATAAGAGACAAAGAAAGAAAGAAAGTTCGCAAGCAGTTTGACCGTCACAATTATTAGTATAGAATATTATTATTATTATTATTATTATTATTATTATTATTATTGCTAATATTAGGGGCCTTTTTTTTTCTATATTATTACTTGCCACTTTCACTATTTTTATGTAATAAATAAGGTAAATGACATTAATTTTGCCTAAAAAGCCTCCATGCTTCCAAGGGCCTATTCAGATGAGAGTCCTGTGAACATATTAATGTCATAACAAATATTTAAAAATTGTAAAATTCTGTCACTTTTATTCTTCTTTGATTAAAAGTTTCAAGTTCGAAGATTGAAAAATTATAAAAGATTTTACATCAATTAACGTTAGGCTTCGGCCTTAACGTTGGTATGGGCCGCCAATTAATTTTCTCCGCTGTCTGCGATGGTGTTTCTGTCGGGCTATACGTACTTGCCAAACTTTAACTTATGAGCCAAAATGCGTTTGTTTTATATCCTTTCTTAAGAAGAAAATGAAAAAGACATCATTTTACTTTTTTATTAAGAAAGGTTTGGTTTAGTTAAGTCAGGTTAGGTTAAGTTACTGAACTCTCAGGTAGATTTATTGGGCCTAGAAAACTAAACGTAATTGAAAGGCAAGGTTTGACTCAAACAAAACGGTAGAAAACGAACATATTTTGGCGCAGACACTATACCAGTTTCTGTAGTTCTACTAAGGTCCGCTATTCGTACTTCTTTTTTTTTATCCAGTCAGTTTTCGTTATGTGACTGACATTATTTTATTGAAATCATCTTAAAAATCACCATTTTTAATCTCTCGAATGAAAACCAAATTTAAACTTTCAAAAAGAATAAAAATAGGTTTAAAGTAAATCTTATAATCAGTGTATGGGTTTATTACTGGTGGTCCGTATGAAGTCCGTTGGCGGTTTGGAACTGGACTGTGGTCTATCTACTAGTGACCCCTGTCCTGCCCTATAGAATAACTAATATTTTTAACTAGTTTTAACAGTTAGAAGCAATGAGGAACAGGTAAGTGTGCCATATTCAAATCCGAACCATACTATATTAAAATACAAAGGAATACAAAGGAATACAAACAACAACAGACCGGCTGGTCCCTACGAGGCTGTCTGTTTTAGAAGGAAGGTTAAAAGAAGTAAGAACATTTAAAAACAAGTGAAAGTTTTAAAGCAAAGCAAAGAAAAGAGTTTGAAAGAAAGGAAAGAAATTTGAAGCTAAAGTGAAAATTTTAAAATACAGAGGAGGGAAACCAAGTGAAAATTCTACATTATTTCTACGCGTTAACAAATGCTTCCAACTGGGGTAAATGTAAACAACTTGAAGTCACCCGAAGAGGATGCCAGTGGGAATCGAAACTGTTGTGGAAATAAACTCTGTCTATTAGAGTGGGTTTTTATTATCATATTCTAACTGGGGGTTTAAGGCAAGATAAGTATCTAGTCTCTTTTCAAGGACTCGAAGGAATTACTTTGAACTACGCTAGCTGGCAACCCATTCCACAAATTAACTATACAACTGAAGGAAAAAATGTTTAGCTTCATTAGAATTAAAGTGTTTACCCACTAATTTGAAACCATTACCGCGAATTCTATCTGCATTTTTGAAGGTGAAATATTTTTCGACGTCGACATTATCAAAACCTTCATTCATTTTAAACACCTGAATTAAATCTCATCGAATTCGCCTTTTTACAACTGAGAATAAATTTAACGTTTCTAAACCGGCAGCCTATGATTTGTTTCTAAGTCTGGGCATCATCTTCGTAGCCCGTCGCTGCCCTCTCTCCATTCTATGTCCTGTCGTAAATATGGGGACCAGAAGTGAACGCAGTATTCCAGGTGGGGGACGTACTAAGGAATTATATAATAGCATTGTTTGCTCCGACTTAAATTCAAATGATCTACCAATAAATCTTAAAATTCTATTTACTTTTCTGACCACTTCGATACATCGGATTAAGAGTGTCGGCAACAATAATACCTAAATCTTTCTCTTTCGTAACACTCGTTAGTGTCTTGTCGGGCATAAAATACTTTTGTCTAACGTTGTTTCTACCGATATGCAACGTTTTACAGTTATCTAAATTAAAGTTCATTTGCCAAATTTCCGCCCACTCCAGTAATCTATTAATATATTCTTGAAGCTTCAAACGTTCTGCGCTGATTTTGTTCGTCTCCGCGAGTTTGGTATCATCCGCAAATTTTGAAATTATACTCTTAATTCCTGTGTCGATGTCATTGATATATATATATATATATAAGGCGTATAGAATAGAATAGAAAGGGCGTACGCCCGAAAATCAAGTTTTGAGATAAACGCATTTATTAACCCATTCATGCCTCGCGTCCCGTATGAAGGAAGGTCAAATTGTTAACATTTACACTGGAATTTGAAGGCAGAAATTAAAATCAGTCCTGGCATAAATGGGTTAAGGTTAGCGAACGTTATTACTCGTTGATGACTGAACTGAGTTTAATGGTTTTGGTATCAAGCCCGTGTGGGTGGGGGCACGTCACACCCACGGAATACAGCGTGTTGGTTACTGCGCGAAAACGGGATATCATATCGGGAAACAGGGGGATACGCCTGTGCTATTCTAATGGCCTCATATGATGGGGGGGCTACGTCGTAGCCAATGTCGTGACACCGCTTCCCGTTGATCAGCGAAGTTAAGCGACATTGGGTCGGATAGTAGTTGGATAGGAAGCCGTCCGCCGCGTCCAAACTATGTAGCGACCCGTGGTTCGGATCCCATGTAGAGCTGCAGTAGGTCCCCATCCGTCATATGACTTTAGATGTTGCGAAGGAGGTTAAACAAAACCAATAATTATTATTACCATATGATGGGACGGGTTTTGGGGAAGTTTGTTTTCTTTTTGCAAAAGAGAATTTAAGTGACTTTTTACATAAATACATACTTTATATAAACACATACAGTGGCTGCTAAAATTACTTGGACCACTTACATATTTGACGTGGAATGAGATTTAGAAAAGGTTTTCAAAGAATTAAGATAAGCCGTTTATGGGTATTTGCCCTTTTTCCGATATGTTTAGAGACACGTAGTCTCAGAGGAATGATTGTTATCAAGAACTGTTACCTTTTCTAGGATTTATAAAAAAAATAGAAAAATCTGAAGGATGGTCCAAGTAATTTTAAAAGCCACTGTACATACATAAATTTTAACTTCATTTGACCATTTCTCCTAAGTCGTAACTAAATAATTTCATAGCTTAGATGGAGTCCATAAGAAAAACAAAGATCACAGATCACAAAGATCATAAGCACGAATCATCCCCAAACTTCCATTACTATGTTTCACCTTGATCACTTTCAAATCATTCACACCAAGCTCTAGTCTCACACTCCACCTATCGCTCACATTCAACTTTCACAATGACCCTACCACGCCAAACACGCTCTTACAGTAGAAAGTAACTTATTTCATTAAAATCAAACTTTGTTGATGGTAGTAAGATTTGGTAAACCTTTTTTTATCAAGATAAATTAGTGAGGTTCAGAACCAAACCTTGTTAATGGTGGTAAAATTTGATAAACCTTTTCGGATCATCTGAAGATCCGTCACCCCTGCCTTTTTTAGTTAGCTTTATAAGTCTAACTAACGAAAATATCACGACCTAACCAATCGTTAGGTCAACTGTACGCCCTTGACGATTGGTTAGGTTAGGTCGTGATATTTCGTTAGTTAGACTTATAAAGCTAACTCAAAAAGGCTGGGGTGACGGATCTTCTGGTGATCCACCTTTTCTACCAAGAAAAGTATTGAGGTTGAATCGTCTTTGCTCAGTCGATGTTATGAACTGCAATTTCATATGGACTTAACCCTTTTGTACTCAGTGGTACTTTATTGATTTTGTTTTAGCTAACGCTTCTAGATCATTACATTTTAATAATAAATTTTTGTATACTCCTTTTTTTTAACCTGCGAATGTGATATGGCTTCCGAAAAAGGTTTCTCTGACCTTCAAAAGAGGCATGATATTTAGAGCATGTCTTCCTGGGAATCCCATTACCAAAACTGCCAAAATATTCACTGTATCACAATTGTTTCAAAAGTGATATCTACGCGAGAAACGAAATATGGCCTTTATATACAATATATATATATATATATATATATATATATATATATATATATATATATATATGATCATAAGAGGCGGTATTAATTTCCTGGAAAACCCTGAAGACTTTACACTTAACTTTAATTGACGTATTAACCTTTGCTGGAGAAACACAGTTGATTCTGTTCATTCAAGAATGATACTACCAGAAATTAGTGAGCTAACAAGTCAGTGCAACCTGAGAAATCATCAATTTACCTTTGGCAAAATTAACTCTTCATTCTGCCTTGATGTTGGGAACAAGAATTACGTACATTTTGTGAAGGATTGTCCATTTTATCACTTATAAGAGATTTAATGCCTCTAAATCACACAGTATAATATAATATATATATATATATATATATACATTTTAACTGCAAACAACACACAGTATAATTAATGTAAAGAACGACGCTTGTGTAGAAGTGCGTTCCGCATAAGATGAGGAGGGAGAACGAACAAATGAAAAATGAGGTACCACCCGGGAATCGAACCCGGGATCATCCGATTGCCGGTCAGATATGTTATCCACTACACCACTACATTAATTATACTGTGTGTTGTTTGCTTAAAATGTATATATGTACGGCATGCAAAGGTGCCCCCTCAGGGCATTGGTTTCTGCTCGTATGTAGGAGAATTACGACTTCTGGTTGATCGAGGTCCATGGTGTAGTGGATAGCATATCTGACCGGCAATCGGATGATCCCGGGTTCGATTCCTGGGTGGTACCTCAGTTTTCATTTGTTCGTTTCTCCCTCCTCATCTTGTGCGGAACGCTCTTCTACACAAGCGTCGTTCTTTACATATATATATATATATATATATATATATATATATATATATATATATATATTAACTTTAATTAAAAATTACAACTTTTCCTTAATGATATTTGGTGTTGTTTATCACTTCCTAACCTGTTTTTGTTATTCATATTCTTATGAACTATTTTCATTAAGTAAGTTTTTAGCGTAATAAATTGGTAAGTTTTATTGTAATAAAACTTACCATCTGATATGTATACTTTGCGCACTTATACTATTATAAACTATTAAAACTATTATAAAACCACTAAAATATGTTCTTAAAAATCAACATTTAACCAACACTCAACTATCTAATTAATTCAGATGGAGCTAATTTTCAATTTCATATCGAACTGAGGACCCTCAGTTAAACTCTGAGTAAACTTGATCAGAAAGCGAACAACTTTGCTTAGAAGTATTGTCTAACAAAATACCTGAAGAAGAAATGTCACCAATACAGTCTAAAACTTTGAAAAAGATTTGTATTCATATTTTTGTAAACAATGAAACTATTTTTCTGAAAAAACTTTGGAAATTCTTACCAAAATTAATTCTAGGTTAAGAATATGTTAATTTTAGGCTTTAAATTTCCAGTATTAGTATATTTATGTTAATTCAACTTTTATAATCATTACAGTGGTTTATTTTATTCATACTTATTTTATAAAATATATAGAAATTATCTACATATATATATAATAGGTTAATGCTCTCTGTCTGTCTGTCTGTCTGTCCCACCCTAAAACACGGAAACGGCTCCTTAAGAGAAAAAATTATTTGGTAAAAGTTGTTTAAAATTAATCGAAACTTACGGAAAAATTTCTCTCTCTCTCTCTCTCTCTCTCTCTCTCTCTCTCTCTCTCTCTCTCTCTCTCCTCTCTCTCCTCTCTCTCTCAGTAGTTAGGCCCCCTCCAACAGCAGGTAGTGACTCTCCTTCCACGTTGGAGGGGCTCAGGCTCCTGCGGAGATTGTCCCCTCGTTAGTGAGGGGCTCTTCAACTCCCGACAGCCCTGGCTGTTCGGGAAACGGGTCGTGCTAGGGGCGGTCAGAATAGGGGAGGCTCCCTCCGTGCAATGCTTTTTAATGCTAGGTCGATCAGGAACAAGTTTTCGAGCTACGGGCGCTCTTAGCATCAGAATACCAGGATATCGTTGCTATCACCGAGTCCTGGATTCATACTGATCGTAGGGACTACGTTGGGGAGTTCGAAATTCCCGGGTATAGAATGTTTCGTAAGACCGCACCCGAGGGGAGGGGGGTGGGGTACTAATATACGTCAGAGACACGTTGAGTCCGGTTGACTGCCAGTTCCGGTCGGAACGGGAGCTGCTTGGCGTCGATCTGAACGTGGGAGGGACGAACTATAGGTTAATCTTGGTGTACAGACCTCCGCATCTCCTCCTCGAGGAGGATACAGCCCTGTACACCGAACTCAGTAGCCTGCTAGGGGATAGGGTGTGTGTAGTTTTGGGAGACTTCAACTGTCGCGGCATAGGCATAAAGTGGGAAAACAGGACTGCCGATGCTGAAGGGAGGAGGCTAGTTGACTTTGCTGATGAGAACTTCCTCACTCAGTGGGTCAACGAGCCTACACGAGGCGAAAGTGTTCTAAACTTAGTATTCACGACCGAAGACAACCTCGTCACTGGCCTCACCGTTGACGAATCATTGGGCGGGAGTGATCACGGTCTTATTAGGTTCCGTGTGTGCGTCCTTCGGGTGAAACGTAGTAACTCGAGAGGCAGTAAGCTCGATCTCCGGCGGGCGAACTTTGTTAGCCTCAGGGATAGCGTAGGAGAGATGGGGGTTAGAGGTTGGCGGCGATGTTGAGGGAGTGTGGAGTGCATTCCGGGACGAGTTTATGGTGCTGCAGTCTGCTGCCATACCCTCAAAACCGGTCACCCCTGCTTCAACGCAGCCTGAGTGGTTCAATCGTGACATCGCTTCGGCTATCCGAAATAAGAAAGTAGCGTATAGGAGGGCGAAGGCCAATCGTTCCCACGAGAACACTGAAGCGTATGTCCGCCTGTGTAGGGAAGTGAAGGCGAAGGTTAGGCTAGCGAAACATAACGAAGAACTACGGGTGGCAAGCCTCTGTAAGGGGAACCCTAAGGAATTCTTCAGTTATGTTAATAGTAGAAAGCCCATTAGAAGCATGATAGGTCCGTTAAAGGACGGAAGCGGCGTTCTGCGGACCTCCGACGCGGACATCGCTAATGTGCTTAATGAGTACTTTGCGGGAGTGTTCACCAGGGAGGATACCCGCGTCATCCCCAAGCCAGGCGTGAGGCACGAAGGTGCTGGCCTGGATAGTGTTAGATGTACCGCGACAGTCGTTGCCGATAGAATAGACAAACTGAGCGCGTTTAAGGCTCCTGGGCCAGACCAGTTTCTCCCCAGAGTGTTGCGAGAAGTGCGCGACCAGGTGGCTCCCCACCTGGCTACAGTCTTCAACAAATCGTTGGAGATGGGCCAGGTGCCTGGTGACTGGAGGGAAGCCAACGTGACCCCAATCTTTAAGAAAGGGGATCACGAAAGTCCAGGGAACTATCGTCCCATTAGTCTCACTTCAGTTGTAGGTAAATTATTAGAAGGGATAATAGCTGATAGGATCGTTGACCATTTGGATTCCTACAAGCTGCTTGGGGACTCCAAACATGGGTTTAGACGGCATAGGTCGTGTCTCACCAACTTGCTCGAGTTTTTCCACGTCATGTTGAGTGAGTACGATAAGAGTAGGGCGATTGATATACTTTATCTCGACTTTCAGAAAGCCTTTGATAAGGTACCTCACCGCCGGCTAATGGCGAAAGTGCGCGCGCTGGGTATCGGTGGGGAAATAGGTAGGTGGATTGAAACTGGCTGAGGAATAGGCGGCAGAGGGTGGTAATTAAAGGGGCTAGTTCGGGTTGGGCTTCGGTCACTAGTGGGGTTCCTCAAGGTTCCGTTTTGGGGCCACTGTTGTTATCATTTACATAAATGATATCGACGGTGGCATCGTCAGTCGGATCGCCAAATTCGCTGATGACACCAAGCTTGGGGCCAATGTTGGGACGCCCGAAGCGATCGAGCAACTGCGTGCGGACCTACGTAGGATAGGAGAGTGGTCCGAAAATGGCAAATGCCGTTCAACTTGGGTAAATGCAAAGTGATGCACATTGGCTACGCCAATCCCAAGTCGGACTACTCGATGTTGGGTAGTAATATCGAGGTGACTGATTTAGAAAAGGACTTGGGTGTGCTAATTAGCAGCGACCTTAAGTTTACGAAACAGTGTGTAGAGGTGGAAAGAAAGCCCAGAAACTATTGGGTTATATCAGGAGGCAATTTCAGTTTCGGAACAAGGAGATTGTGCTCTCACTGTACAATTCCCTTGTTCGGACGCACCTGGAGTATGCTGTGCAGTTCTGGTCGCCCACCCTCAGGAAAGATATTGAGAGGCTGGAGCGAGTGCAGGCGAGGGCCACAAAGTTAATCCCTTCCGTTAGGCATATGGGCTACAATCGACGGTTACGTGCCCTGAACTTGTTTTCGCTTGAAACTCGGAGGCTGCGCGGTCAACTGATCGAGGTTTTCAAGCTCTTACGCGGGTTCAACGATGTCGATTTAGAAGTATGTTTAGTTTAAATGATAACCCAACTCGTAACAATGGTTGGAAGTTGGATTTGAAAAGGTTTAGGACTAGTGTGTGTGGGAATTACTTACGTATAAGATCTGTGACACATGGAACAGGTTACCTTCGGAAGTTGTGAACAGTTCCTCTGTGGATCAGTTCAAGAAAAGGTTAGACCAAATCTTGCACACTATTTGAGTGTGTACAAAATTTTCCCTGGCACCCGTTGCCATTGGTACCTCCTCGGTATGGGCCGCAAGGCCTTTTGAGGTACTTCTTTTCCTTGTAACTCCTCCTTGTAACTCTCTCTCTCTCTCTAGGGCGATTGATATACTTTATCTCGACTTTCAGAAAACCTTTGATAAGGTACCTCACCGCCGACTAATGGCCAAAGTCCGCGCTCTGGGTATCAGTGGGGAAGTAGGTAGCTAGATTGAAAACTGGGTGAAGAATAGGCGGCAGAGGGTTGTAATTAAAGGGGCTAGATCGGGTTGGGCGTCGGTCACTAGTGGGGTTCCTCAGGGTTCCGTTTTGGGGCCACTGTTGTTTATCATTTACATAAATGATATCGACGCTGGCATCGTCAGTAGGATCGCCAAATTCGCTGATGACACCAAGCTTGGGGCCAATGTTGGGACGCCCGAAGCGATCGAGCAACTGCGTGCGGACCTACGTAGGATAGGAGAGTGGTCCGAAAAATGGCAAATGCCGTTTACTTGGGTAAATGAAAGGTGATGCACATTGCTACGCCAATTTCAAGTCGGACTACTCGATGTTGGGGAGTAATATCGAGGCCACTGATTTGGAAAAGGACTTGAGTGTGCTAAATAGCAGCGACATTAAGTTTACCAAACGGTGCGTAGAGGTGGAAAAGAAAGCCCAGAAGCTGTTGGGTTATATCGGAGCAATTTCGATTTCAGAACAAGGAGATTGTGCTCTCTCTGTACAATTCCCTGGTTCTGGTTGCTCACCCTCAGGAAAGATATTGACAGGCTGGAGCGAGTCCAGGCGAGGGCCACAAGTTAATCCCTTCCGTTAGGCATATAGGCTACAATCGACGATTACGCGCCCTGAATTTGTTTTCGCTGAAAACTCGGAGGCTGCGCGGTCAACTCATCGAAGTTTTGAAGCTCTTACACGGGATCAACGATGTCGATTTTAGCATGTTTAGTTTAAATGATAACTCAACTCGCAAGAATGGTTGGAAATTGGATTTGAAACGGCTTAGCACTAGTGTGTGTGGGAATTACTTTACCTATAAAATCTGTGACACGTGGAACAGGCTACCTTCAGAAGTTGTGAACAGTTCCTCTGCGGATCAGTTCAAGAAAAGGTTAGACTGAAACTTGCACACTATTTGAGAGTGTAGAAATTTTTCCCTGGCACCCG
>JAJOZX010009250.1:107500-115000 GCA_023014485.1 Bathynomus jamesi
TCTCTCTCTCTCTCTCTCTCTCTCTCTCTCTCTCTCTCTCTCTCTCTCTCTCTCGCTCTCAAACTCGAGAAAAGAAAAAATATACTGTAGTATTTTTATAGAATTGTAGCTAAGACCGAACGCAAAGTAATTACCAAATGGGCAAGTACTAAATAAAGTACACACCACTTTCTATTGTAAAGCTCAACCTTAGAAAATGCGTAACCCCCAATCGTATTTTCTTATCTTTATTCGACGTTTTCTGTAATTTGTAACGATTTTAGGACAGACTTCTTAATTTTACTTCATAAAATATCATAAAGACAAAATGAATTCCCAAAAACTTTATTATAAGAATATTGAAGAAATTGAATTTTTTTGGAAAATGCTCTTTTCTGCTTGGTTGTCTTCAAGGGTGTGTTTTTGGGGGGTGGAATAGTTCTTTAAAAAAAAAAATTGAAGATTCTCTTCCAACATTTAGGAACATAAAGTAAAAAATGTAATTTCCTTGCCACACCCAATCTCCGCCGGTGAAATTTTGGGGATCCGGTTCCCACTTTCTCTTCTTCACTAAAGAGTTGGATGTAAAAGTGGGTTGCTGACATGTTAAAAGGCTGTATTTGACAAATTTTTACTAATGGCGGGAGTAAAGTAAGTTTGATTTTTAAATAATCGTCATTGATTTACTTATCCTTAATCACACTCATTACTCATTATTAACCTAACCTAACCTTGATGAAGTGATCATGAGTCCACAGACGTGAAATGATTTGTTTCACACGAGGACTGTAATATATATACACTCAAATTCAATGGCACTTCAATTTCGACATCAAAATTTGATTTCAAAAGAAAAATTATAGGATCACCTGAAGATCAGGGCCCCCATGTATTCTTGTTTTTTGCTTTACAGTACCAAATATAATAATAAATTAAATTGAATGCCCGGTTAGGTCAACTGTACGCCCTTGACGATTGGTTAGGTTAAGTGGTGATTTTTTACGTTAGTTTTAACGAAGATATCATTTGGTAATTGAGGCTGGGGGCCCTGATCTTCAGGTGATCCAAATTATATTCTACTAAAATTTCAATTATTATTAAAGACGTTTTAAAAAAATAGATCTTTTCTCGCTCTCGTGAACCACCAGAAGAAGGTTTACTGAAGAGGGGTTGATTTTTGCTCAAAGTAAGCCCCACAATGCATAGTGCCCACTTTACTGCCTTCATTCTGGCTAATGCCAGACGATTTTATTGTCTTAAGGCAGAATTCTATGCAAAACAAGGCTAAATGACTAAAAACAGCTTTTTAACCTCATATTTAGAATACACGATGTAACAAAAGTCCTGTCTATTAGTTTTTATTAAATATTCTATTACTCTCACTTGTTTTGGTAATCACCACAAGAGAAGGTGGGGCTATTCTTGTTACAGGCTACATGTCGAGATCTCCACACCTCTCACCATTTTTTACGGGGTCATCGAAAGGTGATTTATGACTCTCGACCACGGACTAACGAACAATTAAAAGAGAATATTCATAATGAGGGTGACAACTTCTGTTTGGAAATATCCAGTGTGATAGGAAAACCCTGTGTAAAGAGCTTCAGGGGTTTCAGATGAAACATTTACTGAGGTACTGTACTTGCTACTTCCCACGGGGCCACACATTTGCCACAGGGAGCTACAACACACAGTATATATATATATATATATATTTATGGTTCCTAAATGTTGCGATGGAGTTCGTAAGGACTAGCAAATGTGTTGTCCTTTCTCACTCGGTCCGCCCACCCAACGGAAGCCTTATAATTAGGGAAATATCTATAAAAAATTACAACTTTGCTGCAACAATGGTCAAAAGCTTTACTTTTGGTTCAGATGTTCTACGAGGTGGTCGAAAATTTTTTCTCTAAAGGATAAAGGTTCGAAGGTCACGGTCAAGGTCAATCAAAGTTTCAAGGTCAAACGCTAAAAATGCCTCTAGATCGGCTCCCCAAAAATCTAGAAAGCTGGTTCTGGTGTCAAAATTATCTTTGTAATAAAATAAATGCATCTTGTAGGATACGTGCAACCCCTTAGGTCACCAGATCACATACACAAGGTCATATTGTCAATCAGGTGACTACTGTGTTTGTTTTCTCTAAAAATAGCATAAAGTATGTTGTGTGCCCTATCATATCAAACGTCTCGATAAGACAAACGTAATTAGGATACTTATGATGACCTGAACTGTGACCTTGACCCATGAAGAATTGACTATTTCACATCATCTTGCATGATCTATCGACATGTCATTCTAATTTCTTATACTCGTTTCCATTTTTTTTCGGATTCTGAATTAAACTGTAGTGGACCGCTGGCTTTGTTTTCTTTGTAAGGGCCGCTCTCTGGACAATCTTTTGTGCCCGCTGAATCGTGTTTCAGGGGGAGCTGAAAAAGCTTATGTGACTGTGATCTCAAGAATAAAAGAACTCGAAAGCTTGGGGGAACTGCCAGAAGGCATTCTATGTGATGCTAGGATGCTAACCCCGGTGTATTGCGTACCCAACTATCCAAATGGCACAAAAAGTGCTATGATAAAATCTTCGCTCGGTTCCTCCAGACGGCTCAAACCAAATTTCGCCAAACATCAACATGGCAAAATGTCTCCAAACCATCAACATCTCAAGTTGCTATACCCGTCGTCACTGCGCCTAGAGCCTCCGGGAGGCTGAGAGGCCAATCCAACATAAAAAAGTATAAAATTTATGGGACATCAAGCGAGAGCCTCCATCGCGTGTCGACCACATCCATAGATGTCAACATTAGGATGGGCATTCAGGTCCTCAGAGACTTCGATATCATGGCCAGGCTGCCTCCTGGAGGTAATCTCAGAACATCCGATGCTCTGTACTATTTCATTTGCCTGTCTGCCTTCAACGGCCGAGTACGAAGCAAGCAACCGGAAGCTGCGCGTGATCCAAAGATATAAATAAAGAGGCCTGGTTTCAGGCTCTTGAGGAGCTCTCCGGGGAAGTGAGTTGGGAAGTTGTTGAGGGGAAAATGTCTTTCAAGCTCAAAGAATTGAGGGATAGTTGTGTGAGGCACTGAAACAACGTGGTTGTGAGGAAGCTTTGTCCATCACAGTCAACCGAAAGAATCGATCATTAGTCGTTTTCCTGGGCTGAAAGAGGAGACTGATGGGAAGAATGTGATCCTCGTGTTCCTTAATACAATGAAAGAAATCATGAAGTTGGCCAGTGTGGGAACTGCGGAAAGCCATTCTTGAATCCTAGCAAAGGCTGCGGGTATTTTTCGGCGAGAGATCGAGCAAAGCCCATCCTGGTGTTTCAATGAGGAGTTTGAGGATGGGTGCCAAGAAAAACCAATCCCTCCAGCACTAAAATTCTTCATCCGAATGACCCTTGAAGGACGTTCACTTCAAACCGAATCGAGCCAGCCGGCGCCTGACAATTGGGCAGCTGATACCCTTCAACACCATTTCGAAAAGTGTTAAGTCTAATACGAGCAAATCCTGCACTCTGCTGCTAAGTTCCTTCCTTGGTCTTTACTGCTACTCTCAATTCAGAAGCAAGGTATTTGTCAATCTCCTGAACAAACTCGGAGCATCCGACAACTACAAAAGAGTCATTCAACGTGAACAAGTGTTCCCTTCCTTGTCCCAACGATTCACAGAGGAAGGGTTGGTTTGCCCGATGAATCTCCAGAACAGTGTCTTTACGATTGGTGTAAACGATAATATCGATCACAACCCATCTTCATTTACTGCGAAAGAGGCTTTCCATAGGACTCCTATGAGCCTCTTCCAAGTCAAATCAACACATGAACCAGGGATTCCTCCTGAGCAAGGATCAAGTGAAGAGATTCAGGTCGAAAGCTGCCTGCCAAAGTTGTACACGTTCGTACCTCAGCTGGATGTTGATGTTACAAGGGCTGCGATACCACCCATGCTTCTAGTCACCGTCCCGAAGAATCCATCCATCTTCGAAAAGACCTCCAAAGAAAAACAAGAATGGCTGGGTCACATTACACATTCTCTAACTTAAGAATCCTTCAAGGAAGTGTCATGACCAGGATATAACGCCGCAGAGTTGAAGAATGCAGATGACAGTGAAAGAAAGCTTCCAGCGAGCAAGGTTGTTCTTCCTTTGTTTTACGAGAAGACAAATTCTGCTTCAGTAATCAAACACGGGCTGGAGAAACAAATGGAAGCTATCCAACACGTCACTCCTGGGCAAATCTCAGTGTCTGCTACGGATCAACCCCTGTTCGCTCTATCGAAGTTCTTACAGTGGACGTATCCTGCCCTCGGAGAGGAGAAGCTGGTACTCATGCTTAGCGGCATGCACACAGAAATGGCAATGTTGTCGACAATCAGGAACGTTCTTCAAGGGTCTGGCTGGATCACAGCATTACCACAGGCTGGAGTGGTTGGCCGTGGAGTTACTCAGGCAATGCTTCCAGGCACTCGACTGACAAAGGCCCGTTACGGTCATCAGGTCGCGGTTGCTGATCTCTGGGAGGTCAGAAAGGAAGCTCTGGAAGAAACTCCCGAATTCATGGACGATGAGAGAGTTTGACTATCAGCAATGCAAAAGAAGTCGTCAACATTCTACTTCTTGAATCTCGTGATGCAGATGGAGGTACTTCTCTTTGTCCGAGCACATCGCGAGGGAGACTTCAAACTGTACATCGAGACCTTGGAACAGTTCATGCCTTCTTCTTCAGCTTGAATCACATGCACTACGTCCGGGGGCAAGTGTGCACGTCCGGGACATGCGGACTCTTCCGGAAGCAATCAGAGGCGAATTTTTCGAGCACAAGAACTGGGTGATCCAAAATACCACGGCAAGATTTTCAAGCTCCCACTCGACCAGTGCCACGAACAAAACAACAAGGATGTCAAGGGGTAGGTGGGATCATCGGGCTAACTGCAAACCCCAATGCCATGGAGAAGTGCTCGTGTGTGGACCGACACTAACTGAAGCCTTCACCAAGTTCAACGGAGAAATCCTTGGGGATACACAAGTCGAAGAGACCTTGAAGCATCATGGAGAAGGGAGAGCCGCACAGATCTTCTTCTCGAGAGACGTACAGGCTCTGGCGTCAACGATTGCGGAACTCAGGAACCGCTTCAGTTGCGACTTCCTTGAACTTGTGACGTTGGGAAGTGACATCATGCCCGAGTCTTCCCTCAAGTGTCTAAGGGAAGTCGTCGCGCTTGGCAAGGATCAGCACTCTCGATTCCAACAAGAAAGGTTCAATGACCGTTCGAAGCACATCACAGACCACGTTCCAAAGCACAGCGCAAAGATCTTTGCTGTGCCGAAAGGAACCTGTAGTAAAGAGAAAGGTTCATGCGGAAATTGGGGGTCTGATATAGTCTTTATTCTCTTCGGGAAGATGTACATTTCGGCTCAAAACAGGAAAGGAGACCTAAAGGAATTTTTCCCCCACGAGATCTACGATTACCCTCATCCCTGGCGGTGAAGGATCCATGTTCCTGGAAACGAAGGCCGATCTCTTGGGATGTTTGCAGAAGGCTGTTCTCGGTGCTGAGGAGCAGACAAATTATCCTCGATCCTTTGATTGCATGATCTACGACGGATCTGTGATTCTGAGGCTGGTCACTCCATACACGGCATGCACGACGTTCGAAATACGCTAAAGTCTTTCTGAAGCACATCTTCTTGACTATTGTTCAAGGATCGATCTTGTTTGGGACGAATATTGGACGAGAGTCTTAAGGAGCACACCAGGGAGAAAAGTGGGTTTGGACGAGGATCAAAGTGAATGGGAATACCCGAATGCGAATGCCATCAGAAAACAAGTAGGGAGATTTTCTCCATGATGCTACGAACAAAGCGGAGGTGATCCAATTCATTAACTCGAAGTCATAGCATGGAGGAACTTCCAACTTTCAAAACAATAGGACTGCATTATGCATTATTTTCAGAGGTAATACACGCATCAGCTGCTTCTATTCTCCATCCTATAATTTATTTTCCCTTTTTTTGCAGGAACTAAAGTACTTCACTCGGGACCAGAATCCGCCATGTCAACTTGTGACCACAAAGAGGCTGACTGTCTCATTGCCGTAAATCTCCTCCATGCCGCAGCAGAAGATCTTGCAGTGATCGAGGTGAGGTAATCCGTCCCTTCTTTTCGTAAATTTTTTATGAGAATTCCAAATCGCGTGTCAGTGTTTAGATTCATTTTAATAACTATCCTATTATAGTAAAAGGCTAAGCTGTGTATTCATTCATTCGTTTTATTCTGTATTTTTACATTCATTCCATGAACAATGCTGTGCGGTTGTTTTGTGCGGACAAATAGCCAACTTTTATCCAGGCGTTGAAGTATGGCTCATGCTCAGGAGGAGCAAAAGCTTGACGCAACTCTGTCTGAATGATTTGGTCGAAGCTTTCGGGAAGGGAAAGGAAGGTTACGTCTTGGAATATGGAGGAACTTCGGTGAAGAAATGACGCTGACGATGAAATACCTGACGATGAATTCTCCCAGGTCAGAGAGGGAGATGAAAGCTTCCAAACCCTTCAACGATTCGTGTGCCGCCTTTACGACAAAACATTTGGACTGAAACAAGTCAATCTTCTTTGGGAAGCGTTGTTCTACAGAGCCCTCTATCAGGTGTCCATCTGGGCCAGAAGCGGCACTCTTCTTCTGAAAATGCCATCTTCAGAAGAGTACGGATGGAAGAAAGCTTTATACACTCCCTCCTGGAGCCCCCGTTGGATGTCATAGCACCTCTTGCACTACTTCAGCATTTTAGATGTAAGAAGCCATGTCACTCCTGCACTTACTTGCAAACAATCTGCACTTACCTGCAATCGGCTGTGCTCTTGTTCCTACGAGAAATGACGATAACAGGTGAGCTCATGACTATGACCTTCATGAATGCCAAATACAAAATCATGAGGACTCCTGATGTCAATAAAAACACCGCAAACAAATTCGTTTCATTGAGCCCTCCAGTTTCATATGTCCCACGATGGATTTTCTTTTGTGGAAAAGCTAAAACGAACCTTGGTCGTGGGTCAAGGTCACAGTTCAGGTCATCACAATTATCATAATTACCTTTGTCTTATCGAGACGTTTGATATAATAGGTCACACGGCATAGTTTATGCTATTTTTAGAGAAAACAAACACGATGGTCACCTCGTGTGTGTGACCTGGTGACCTGAGGAGTTGCGCGTGTCCTACAAGGTGCCTTTCTTTTATTACAAAGATCATTTTCACACCAAAACCAGCTTTCTAAACTTTGGGAAGCCGATCTACTGTAGACGCCTTTTAGCATGTGACCTTGAAACCTTGATTGACCTTGACCTTTGAACTTTTGTCCTTTAGGGTAAAAAATTTCGATCTCCCCATAGAATATTTGTATAAAAATTCAAACTTTTGACCACTGTTGCGACAAATTTGCAGATATTCCTCTGACTATTTATTACCAGGACTTTCCTAATAACAGACCAAAGCTTAATTTCCAAAATGGAATTAATCA
>JAJOZX010009250.1:117500-163762 GCA_023014485.1 Bathynomus jamesi
ACCAAGTTAGTTGAATAGGACCCTTTAATACCAAATTGATTAGGAGACGTCCTAATCAGTTTGGTATTATTTGGTATTATTTGGCTTCTAATTTTGAGAAGCGGGAAGCAATAGCAGCAATAGGCCTAGAGTTATCGTTTGATGGAATGATGTCCCCATATTTATTTTTGACAAGGAGTGTGATATAATCCCCATAAAATCTGCAGGAATATAACTGTGAGCAAGCATGGCTGAGAACAGTAATGAGATATGAAGACTGATCACATCATCATACTTTAAATGCTCATTCGACAGGCTTATCCCTGGTGAGGTGCCTGTCTTTAGCTCTTTAATCAGACTCTTATTAATTTCAGGCACTGAAGTCCCCATATTTTCACTGGCCCCCTCTTAATGTCGTTCCATTGCAGTCTACATTAAATTAACTCCTCAAAGCTGTTAAGGATGTCTGAATACTTCGTTCTCCATAACTTAGGTATTTCTACCTCCCCAAACAATCCATCAGTTGTTGATGATGGGATAACATTCTTATAAGTTATTTATTATGTTAAGTGTTATTTCTTATAAGTTATTGATTAGTAATTATCCTTCATTTGGTAATTATTATATTTGTTAATTAATATCTTATTTGTTAATTAGTTTTATTGCAGAGTCTGATAAAATAATAATTCAATTAATATTAATTCATATCTATAACAAGTTACTACATTATTAATATTTCGTATTAATAATTTAATATTATTTATCTGACCATCTATCTGTTTATTGTCTACCAAATTATTTATTAGATAAATTATTTATTGACTGATACTTATAAAGAAATTGGACCGGAGATAAATAAATTGTACACAAATTGTACATAAACAAAATTTCGTTTCCCAATGAATTGGGGTGAGAAAGCTGAAATAGCTTTGATGCGAAAGATAGAAGGCAGTGAAGAAGAGAAAATGTAGAGATTACACACACACGTGCCTACAGTTACGTGGACGACCCGGACAGGCGCGGCGCCCACGTCCGAGGCCATCTTTGCCCTTCGTTGGAAGAAAGAGTGTAGGGTGGGTTCCCAGCTCAATCTTTCCCCTCCTATATCGCAGGAGATTCGGAACTAGCCTCATCTTTCGGAGGGCGGTGGCTTCGTCACCAGAGCTGGGCATTTGCGGCATATTTTGCGGTACTGCGGTACTGCGGTACTACCGCAAACCGCAAACCGGAACCGCATAACGCAGTACCGCAAAGGATCGCTGAAAGTACCGCAGTACCGCTACCGCATTCAAATTTCCGCGTACCGGTTTGGTGCCGGTTTGGTAGTTTGGTAGTACCGCAGTACCGCAGTACCGCAAAATATGCCGCAAATGCCCAGCTCTGTTCGTCACATCTGTACGCTATATAAATAATGATGTCGTCACATTCCTACGTCATATAAATAATTAATAATTAAATTTTCCAAATGTTTACGTCGAAAGATCTTAGCGCATAAATTTTCTAACGCAGCAGTTTTTGGCTCACTCCGTACTCAAACCCCCTGAAGAAATCCCGTAGTTATCAGTTCTCGAATAAGTAAGTGTATAAAATTTAACGGGAATTTGCCATCATACATCAACCATTAACATCTTTATTACATATTTGACCTTGAGCTTCTAAAATTGTAAACTAATTCATCTTTAAACCCAAATTTACTTGAAAAATTAAGTTTATTAGTTTGCACTTAAGTTACATTTCGTTAGAATTATTTATACCTTTCATATATATATAATCTGACTTCCACAAAGAATTTCCTCTGACTAGCACTCGCCGCCATTTCCACTTAGAAGCTAGAAACTGTTTTTGCGACAATTATATTTGATTTAATAATTTAGAGTTTAAATTGTTGAATGTTACCCTGATATGCTTTTCGGGACCGACTCTACAGTATCTCCCCCTAACTCAAACTTTTATGATGCAATTTCACCTTTTCATTCAATCCACTTTCTCCATCCTCAAATTTCCGCTTGGCACCTTCCTGCCATATCGTTCTTTCATTAAGGTTCTCGCCCAAGTCCCTTTTAACTTGAATCTTCAATTAACTGCATATATTTTAACTAAAGTTCGCTCTTATAGACTTATAACATAAGGTGTGTTGTACAATATCTTCAGTAAAACAAGAAGCGAAATAGCCTAACAAGCATTTCGAGTCTTTTTCAATTAACCTCCAACGTTTTGTATAAAGTGGCTTAAATTATTACTCTGGAGCGAGTTTTCTCTACGTTGAAGCATTACAGATTAACTTGCTCTTATACCTGGATCCTATTCTTGCATGCCAAGACAAATTAGAACCAGATGGGACGATAGGCTCGGAGATTATCGTGGAAATCCATTCCATCCATTACAATTTTTGTGGCGATCGGTAGGAATCCCACCACACACACACACACACACACACACACACACACACACATATATATATATATATATATATATATATATATATATATATATATACAGGCCCACTGAGAGTGTGGGGATACCATGGAAAAATCCCCTGGGCCTGGACCTCTAGGGGGCCCGGAAAGAGGGGGGGATAAAATTTAAAAATACAGTATTAAAGCGATTGATTAAATAACAGAGAGGAAATATAATTAATGAACATACATTTTATAGAGATTATCATAGTCAAACTGAAACAGATAAAATATTATCTGCGGTCCACCAATGCCCAAGACCGACTGACAGATCTTTGGAACCATTGTAATTGAAAGCCAGTTAGCCCGTACTTTAAATTTCATCAGAATCATTTACCACTTTGCTAGAGAGAAGGCAAAGAAAGTACACTTCTAATTATGAAAATCTTGCAGTGAACAATTGTCTTGCCCGCATGGACTGGTACTGCATTTGTAAATTGTATGGTGATAGAATTAATATAGGGTAATTGATTTGAAAAATAAAATGGTCATTTTCTTCCGAGTTGTTTATTCATACTGTATGTTTGGAATAGTAACTTGGACATAAGCTTATAATCAATTTGCTTGTTATGTACACAAAAACCATTCATAATAAAATACTGAGTAAACAGGGGGGCCCATATACTAATCCTTCCCCGGGGCCCGGGGCAGCTGTCGGCGGCCCTGATATATATATATATATATATATATATATATATATATTATGCAGGAATGAGAGGCCGACAACGAATGTCCGCAAAAACACCCCTATCCAGTGGCGGATTATCACTGAGGCTATTGAGGCTGAAGCCTCAGGCCCCCATGCTTGAGGAGCCATCCAGTCAACTGAGTTTCGATGATATAATTCGAGATTTCGCAAGCTTCTTTGATTAAATGTGACAGAGTACACAAACTGACAAATTCCCTGTTTGATTTTAGTTTTATAGGCCTAAAGTAAAGTTTGTTTAATACTGTTTGGTTTTGGCAAACGGCAAAATACACATGTGTTAAGGTTCTTTTAAGTTTGTTTCTCAATTAGCCTGAGCACCGTACATATAATTCGTGTACAATTTGTACATGTATTGTTAATAAAAAGCTATAGGAAAGTGCCCCCATATTCTTCATTGTCCCGGGGCCCTGAGGTGTCTTAATCCGTCTCTGCCCCCATCCCACCCAACACAGAGGAAGAAGAAAGTCAAAATCAAGGTTCAAAGTTTTCGAGATGACTGGACACTCTGCGTTTCAAAGAGTGGAGGTCAGAGACAGGGAGAAAGATACATTAAGGAAGATTGCTCCAGAGTTGACTGGTTGAGTAGATGAAAGATTGAAAATACAGATTAACCCTTGCGTTAGAGAATTGGACAGAAAAGGAATGAGAATGTGTTTAAAGTGTGGTGCTGCCTACTCTCGTTAAAGGAGGAGACATGCAATTAGAGAGTTAGAAGAGCAGTGTCCGTTATAATAGCGGTAGTAAAGAGAGAGTGAGGCAATATTGCGGCGAACAGAGAGAGATTGAAGACAGTCAGAAAGAGGCGGGAATTGATGAGAAAAAAACCTTTGATTCCATCCGGTCAAGTAGAGCAGTGGGTTGAGCAACCCTACACATGAGAAGCGTACTCCATACAGGGGCGGATAATACCCCTGTACAGAGACATGAACTGAATGGGGGTGAAGAAACTGCGGAGGTACAGCACACCTAAGTTTTTAGAAGCTGTTTTTGAAAGAAAGTATATGTGACCTTTTCAGGAAAAGTCACGAGAAAAGAGGAAGGATTGAGTTGTGTATTGCTGAAGGTAAGGGGATAGTCGTGTGGAAGATTGTGACGAGTAGACATATGGAGGAACTGAGTTTTTGAGGCATTGAAAGCCACAAAGTTTTCTCTGCCGCAATCAGAGATGGCAGAAAGATCAGAGGTCAGGTGTACGATAACCGTCCTACGCGAAGCATGAAGTGACTGTTGAGAGGGACGCTTTGGGAAGCGGGTGGAGAAGTGAAGAATGGAATTATCGGCATAGGAGTAGATAGGACAGGAAGTGCGACTTAATAGATTATTAATAAATAAAAGGAAAAGAGTGGGGGACAGAACAAAACCCTGAGGAACACCACTATTAATAGCTTTAGGAGAAGAACAGTTGCCATCTACAAACCGCAGCTATAGATCGGCCAGAAAGGAAATGAGAGAAGATGGTACAGATAGAAGGATAGAAACGGAAGGAGGGCAGTTTCGTAATTAAAGATTTGTGCCAGACTCTATCAAAAACTTTTGATATGTCTAACGCAATAGCAAAAGTTTTACCGAAATCCCGAAAGGAGGCTGATCAAAAGTCAGAGATATGCCAGTAGAGCCTCCCTTGCGGAACCCATACTGACGATCTGAAAGAAGATTGTGAGAAGAGAAGTGTTTAAGAATCTTCCTATTAAGGATAGATTAAAAAACTTTAGAAAGGCAAGAAATCAAAAGTAATTGGACAATAGTTGGAAGGTTGAGAGCGGTCGTCCTCCTTTGGGATTGCTGAATGAAAGCGAACTTCCAGCAGGAAGGAAAAGTACCAGATGAAAGACAAAGACGAAAGAGTTTGCCTGGGCAGGGTGTCAGCACAGAAACACAGCTCTTGAGAACAACAGGAGGAACACCATCAGGACCGTACGCCTTCCTAAAGTTGAGCCCAGATAGAGCAGAAAGAACAACTTCAGAAGAGATTTTGATTTCAGACATAATAAAGTCTGAGGGAGGAGGAGATAGAGCAACAGCACCGAAATCGTCCAGAGTTGAGTTGGAGGCGAAAGTATGAACGAAGAGTTCAGCTTTGTCAGGAGAAGAGACGGCAACTGAGCCGTCAGAATGGAAAAGAGGAGGGAAAGAAGAGGAAGTAAAGTTGTTGAGGAGGTTCTTAGCTATATATATAGACGTATGAGGCGGGGGGTATGGGGGCGGCAACCACCCCCCAGGACTAGGGAATTGAGCATTTTCAGGGCAAATATTGAGCATTTTCAGGGCAAATACTGAAATTTTCAGGACAGATTTTTCCTGACATTCCTTTGATTTTTTTAAATTTCTTGAGGTGAATTAATTACTTGCTACTATACTTGTAGTTAATAATTAAAAGGTAATTTGAGGCCTTACTGAATTCTATATGAACTGCAATGCCGTAGTTTTGCTTGTCATTTAGAAATGTTGTAGCCAAATTTTATCTCATTTTTGTAAATTGTAATGTTTTTTACATCAAAAAGGCTTTAATATACGTTACTCATACTCTAACATTTGTGTTATTTTATGCTACACATAGTGCTTATGCGGAAATCAGGACACCCTGAAAATTCTTAGGGCAAATCCCCCCCCCCCTTTCCAGTAACGTGCCATCCCATACGCCTATGTATACATGAATGAATGAATGAAGTAATCGTAAATATTTTTTCAGTAAAATCCAATTTTAAATTAGGGCTCATTTCTTTTTCGAAATTGATTGATTGAGTATTTATTATGATTTTCATTCAGGGCATACTAATAAATAAGTCACTTTAGCGCTCATTTTTCTTTTGAATCTGCCAGTGGTTGAGCACTAGTTTTGGAGGTTTCTTATTTGTTCTGAAGGAATAATGTAAGAGTAAGTAATCCTTTGAGAGAAACACAAAAAATTTGGCTTGTCTTCTTTCTAAAGACACTCTGTCTCTCCGTTACACTTACGTATAATTTGGGAAAGTAGTACCACTGTTTTTTTTCGGAAAAGATTACTTTTTCTATATTTTCCCACCCACATATGAAGATATTGATCTTCCATCTACGAGAAAAATCTAACAGTTCCCCAGCACCCTTTCGATTCTTCCTCTGACACGCTTGGATCTTCGTTAGGGTCCCTTACTGGGTTTTAGGCGAATTTGTCTACAACAATTTGTCTAAAGATACAATTCATCTACAACAATTTGTCTACAACAATTTATCTACAACAATTAGTCTACAGATACAATTTATCTACAATAATTTGTCTACAGATACAATTTGTCTAGAGAAACTATTACTAATATTGGACCTAGTGTTTCATGGACTGCTCTCGATTTTCCTACGAAATTGCAAACAAGGGCAGTCGATGACCCTGATTTTGTTTCTGCAAACGGTTTTCTTGAGAAACCTAACCTAACCTAACCTGACCTGACCTAACCTGACCTAATCGAGTTTCTTATACTATTGTTTTTTGCAAGATATCGCACTAATTCTTGTCATTTTTTGTGAATTTGTATGGCGTAAGCGCCACACCAGCTCGGACTTATTCAAAAAGATGTTGGAGTGTATTGCGTCATTTTAGTAAATAAATTTATTCAATATCCAATAACATTTTTCTTTATCATTTCTCAAGAAAACCGATTGCAGAAACAAATTTCTCATTTTTTTGAAAAAATTAATAATAATTAACATCAAATAGCTTTCATTTTTCCTCTCTAGACAAATTGTATCTGTAGACAAATTATTGTAGATAAATTGTATCTGTAGACTAATTGCTGTAGATAAATTGTTGTAGACAAATTGTTGTAGATGAATTGTATCTTTAGACAAATTGTTGTAGATGAATTGTATCTTTAGACAAATTGTTGTAGACAAATTCGCCGGACACCCCCTTACTGATGCTATAATCGGAAGTAAAGTATCGGATGATTTTTTATTCATCTCTCCATTCCATTGTCTATCCCATTGTAAAGGTCAGATGAATAAAAAATCATCCCATACATACATTTATGAATTATCTTTAATATTTTAATACTGAAATATGGATTTATGATCTTAAGAATTACGACCAAGATCAATTTATGTCATCGATTCTAATATGGGCGATGTTTTTCCCGAGTGTTTATTTTTATTGATTTTTCGCCATTTATTTTGTTGCATTTCTTGTCAGTTCCCAAATCACAATGGCTTGATAACAGCTGCGGCACGTTTCGATCAATTTTTACCTCTCATTTGTATAATGGTTTATACAATTTTTTGTGACCTTTTTTCCTCCGTCTTCCTCAGCAGATGCAATTTCTTTACAAAATTTTGTGTCGTCAGCAAACGTTGACTGTTATGAATGGTAACAATCAGCATTTGTTCCCTGCGGCAAAAAGGAAAGAATTTCTAAATTTAGTCCGTCATTGGCCTATACTGCTTCTGTTTGTTTGCGCAGAAACAAAATCGCAGGATTATCATCTCAAGAATCTACACAAATGTTGAGCGAAATACAACTTTAGTCGGTTATACCGAGATACAACAAGCATTTCCAGTGTATCATAATTTTGTACTAGTCATTTTTATTTCATTTTACAAGGTTTAAGATGGTGGCTTTATCTCGTATAAAGAAATATCAAAAATTTTAAAAGTGTGTGTGTGTGTGTGTGTGTGTGTGTGAGAGAGAGAAGAGAGAGAGAGAGAGAGAGAGAGAGAGAGAGAGAGATAGAGAGAGAGAGAGAGAGAGAATAAAAACAGGAAACAAAATCACTTATAATAAATATTTGTTTTTTTCTGCGTTCATTTAGCTTTTCTTTATTTCTTTGAGAATAAAAAGCATTGTCCGCTCCTTCGCTTCTCTATTCCTCTCCAAGATGTCATTCGTCTTTCGTTTTTATTCTATCATAGTTTCGTTTTATTACAAAATACGAGCAATTTTACTGCTGAACAACGTCAAACGTTAAGCGTTAAACATCGCGTTCGTTTTACTGCTGAAGAACGTCAAATGTTAAGCATTAAACATCGCGTTCGTGTTAAACAAACGTTATTTTAATCGTTTATTAAAAGGTTGTAACGCTTTAACGGTACTTTTGTACAAAACATTAGTTTTCGTTATATTCTGATTAGTGTTTTTTATTACTTGATTGTAAGCACTGAAGTTTTTAGTTTTATTTGTTTAGCGAACTGTAATTTAATGTTTTGTATTAAGTGAAGGTTTACAGCCTCGTCTTGCGCGCCCAGTTTCTTCATCTGAATAGGATATCATACTTAACACCCATTAAAGAAAATCCGAGAGAGGTAACAACGTAACGGCTATGAAACCGTAACACCTCATACGTTGAAAATACCATCCCCTTTTAACCTCAATTCATATAATCAATTAAACATTCACTACTGCAAAACTTTTCCCTGAAACTATCACAAATGAAGCACTAGAAGCATTACACCCAATCTGTAACTTCATGATTCCAAAGGATTCTGTAAACTGTAACAACACTCTCTAACACTCTCTCAGTACGAATCTGCAAAGCCGTACTAATGCACGTAACTAATCCACCATCTATCCAGAATTAAAGCCTCAGCGCAGTTCCACCAACGAATTAATTAATAACTGAGTCTAACTTTACAATAGGAAACTAATATCATGTGCTGAAAACAATGAACAACTAAAGTTAGCTGTGCAACTTTTGCAATTCTATTACAATCCTATATTCTTATGCGTTGATAGTATTAATATTATTTTATGTATAGTAATGTCCAGATTTTCACGCAAAGTATCTATCAGTTAATAGTATGCATAGGACCTCGCGGAGGCGTAACAGTGAGGTGTACTCCGTGTAGGAGAAGAATAATGACTGGATAAGGTGTGATGATAACGATGGACCCAAAGGGGCAATGCCGCTCCTGCATTGAAAACCTGAGAACACCTGATGCTGAATTCCAGCGGGCGTCAACATTAAGGCTGGGAAGGTTGAAATGACATGAAAGAATTTTGAAATGAGGAGAGATGAAAAGCAATTTAGCAAAAGAGAATATGAAAAAAAGGAAAAGAAAAGTCCAGAAATGAAATGATCAGAGAATTGTTGCTACTCAAATCTCAATCTCTGCATCTGAGAACCTCTTCAGAGAAAATACAAAATTTATAAAATTCATGAAAACTTGGAGAAAAAAAAGTTACTTAAATCACTTTGGGATATATATATATATATAATATATATATATATATATATATATTATATATATATATATATATATATATATATATATATATATATATATATATATATATATATATATATATAACACTTAACGCTACAGCAAACACAAAAGAGAGTTAAGCAAAACTTTCACTCTGAGTCCAAAATGTGGATTGAATGAAACTTTTTTTCTTTTTAGAACGAAGGAGGCCAGGCAAGCCTCTGTCCTCCCAAGTTGAAAAGTTTATGTTTTTAAAAAATAATTCTTTTGGGTTTACACTGTTCATGTAATCAATTTTCCATAAGAACGATTAATGAAACTAATCAAAAACTTGTTTTTTTTTTTATGTCACAAGTTTATGACTACTGAAAATCTGGTGAGGAAAGAAAAAGGATTTTTTCCACCGTCATTGGAGAATGCTCTTAAGTGCAATAACCGCACTGAAATAAAATGGAATGGGGAAAAGGTCTTATTACCTTCCACTTTATTGCATTTCCTCTTTCCACCTTATTACAGTGCGGTTACTGCACTTAAAATATATTTATTTGAATAAAGGCGAGGAAGTTTAACGGAGCATCGCGAAACAACGTAAATATTAGTCTCGCTTCAACGACCCCCTTTTTTTTTTTTAATGGGGTTCTGGATTGCGTCATCGGTAGCTCGCTGACTCCGAAACCCCATCATGCGGGTTCGAGTACCACTAACTCCAAGTTTCCCAATTTATTGCTTTTCTCCTTTTCTATTTCATTGGAGAAGCTTAAGAATCTCATAATTTTACCCCGAGTCGTTCCCCATTCATACCTAGAGAGAGAGAGAGAGAGAGAGAGAGAGAGAGAGAGAGAGAGAGAGAGAGAGATTGAAGTGGTGTGAACCGAAGGCGGTTTTTGTTACATCTTATTCTTTTGAGAGAGTTTGGAGTTGAGGTATTTGTACAAATAGTATTATGCTATGAAATGATATAATATGGGATAAATTCAATTGTATCGCGAGCTCGCCGCGGGAGCTAGAGCCTCGGTCTTTGTAGGAACTTGAGTTTGACTGTGTTCGTGATCTCTCCTTACGTAAATCTTTGGATTCACTGAAATAAGGTTGTGCCCATAAGTTACTGAGCTCGCTTTATAAATTCATTTCCTGCACACTGATATAAATCCACGAAGTTGTGGGAAACGCTGAACATTACGAATACTGCACTGAGGATGATTGCGGCTGTCAGCGGGAGGATTGAAATCCTTTGGTCTGTCGCTGTTTCAGTCAGCCATTAGATATCAGTTAACTTCTCCTTGCTCTATCACCAACCGCGTCCTTGTCTTCAAGCGACATCGACTGAGGGAACAATGATGTAAATATATTTAGCTCATCAGTAATTTTCTACAGTATTTACTTTAAATATCTTTCAAAGTATAATTAAAATGATGATCTACATACGGTCACATACAGTCAGACTGATCCACCCACTGTACAATAAGTAGGCCTGTAATAGTTGTTTTAAAAAGAAGTTAGCGCAGCATCTACAATCAAAATAAAACCTTTTTGATGGTACATTCTTAGTGGAAATTTTACCTTGTTTTGGGTATCAAAGCTTCTTGTCAGATGATATAATAACTTCTTTTAATGATACATAACTACTTTAGATAGAAGAAATCTTCAAAACTTCTTTTTGAGTGATTTGAGACAAAAGAAGGTAATATTTCTCTGTATAGAAGATTGTTGGAAATCTTTTGTGTGTACCATTTTAAAATACATGAATCTGATACGAGAATAAAACACTATGCAAACATTAACTATTACTTTTAATAGTAAAGACCTTATTCCGAAACTGCTCTTCATTCATAAACACGGCACACACTTGACTTCCTATGCAGGTGCGTAATCCACTCGAATAACCTTTTGCAGAGATTCGCAAATGCTGCATATACGAATTAAACGGAAATGGCCATTTTCTCTTCGCTTTTATAGAGTTCATATTGCTGGGGGCGGGGGATAGCTGAGAAAAAGCATCGATGTAGAACGTATTAAAGGGCAGAATTAATGCAGTTGGGAAAGCCATTTTGCTCGGAAGAGCAAAGAATAATTCCATTCAGTGCGATGAAAGTACACGCGAAACAGCTTTAAAGTCGGGATTAAGCAAACAATGAAATTTTTTACCTATTTTGGGAATATGTCCGTATTTGAAGTAATCCCTTCGTATCTCAGTTTCAAGTTTTTATTATCATAAATATTATAAGGAAAGCGTAGATCAGCATAGTAAGACGAGGATGTTGGTATAAAATGATATACAAATTGTATATATATATATACACACTGGCGCTCATAAGTATTTGTACAGAGAAATAGTTGTTATATTCGTCCTTATCGTTTGTACCATGTATAGGATAGTTAGGAAATGTTTATCGTTCGTTTGGCTAAATTTAGCAAATAAAAAAATGTAGTTTAACTCCAACATTTAATGTAAAACATCAAAGAATTTGAGGAAATTAAAAAAGTTAAAATACAAAAGTTTTTTTTACATTTATTTACAAAATTAATACTTTGTGTGCGTGTGTCCACCTCAGGTTTGAAAATTTGAAATTTTTTATCAGTAGTTGGTTCTTTATTGATTAGAGACTGTTGGCAATTCTGAATTCTAGAATTTTCTCTGAATCTTCATGGAAGACGGATCAGATCAGGCCCGCAACAAGGATCAGAGTACAGGGGTGACAAGGAAAGGAACAGGGGGGGGGAGCCCATCACTAATTGGGTCAGACACACTATAATAATAATAATGATAATAATAATATAATAATAATAATAATAATATAATAATAGCAATAATGATCGTTTTTATTGTATCAGTTACATGATGTAATTACAGTATATATTTACTGTAATTACATGATGTAATTACAGTAAATATATACAATAAAATAAATACATATATCGAATAGAAAATAATTTAATGGGAAAAATCTGCTCATAAATAAATTAATATTTATGCTCTTCGTGCGTTTCGCTTCAAAGGCAAAGCAAACATAGCAAGTTCTGCTTTCCGATCACTTGTCACCCCTCTAGCCAAACTTGGCTGGCAGTCTGGGCTCCAGGGAGGGCTCAAAAGCTGCCACGGGTTGCGAAGCCCCCTCTCGACCCTCCGTAGTTGTGGACCTGAAACGGATGACTGTACAAGCCATTAGTAAGCAATGGGTGATCGTGGGAAAGAGCTGTCTACAGATCTTAGGAGATCTGTTATTGCTGCACACGAGTCTGGAAAGAGTTTTAGGAAGATGGGAGAAGAACTTCGAATTCTATTTACGATTGCTGCAGCTATAAGGAAATGGAAAGGCTTTGGAACAATCAAACCTCTACCAAAGTGTGAACGACCTTGCAAAAAGAAGTTCGTCTAAAGTACGCCAAAAATCATCAAAATGATGAATTTGTATTCTCGAAGAAAGTTCGTTGAACAGACGAAACCAAAATTGAATTATTCGGAAACAACGAACAACGAGGTCCGGTGTTAGTGTCTCCGAGCAACTGATACAATGAGCAAACCAACCAACCAACCAACAGTATGTTTGGCGAAAATCAAATACTGCATTCGAGGGGAAAAAATCCTTCCTACAGTTAAATATGATGGTGGTAGTTTCCTTCTTTGGGGATGCTTTAGTGCTTCTGGTCCAGGAGAGTTTGTCATCAATAGAATCTTGAATTCGAAGAAATATCAGGTAATTTTAGAAAAAAATGTATTACCTTCAGTTCGGGAGTTGTGAATGGGTCGCAGTTGGGTACTGGAAGAAGATAACACTGGTATGCATATGAAATTTTTTTGTCTGCTGTGAGGGTTTTTTCAACTCGTATTATATAATTCGACCATGCTGAATTCGAAAATGACATTGGTTTTCCTCAATCAGGTCAGGTCTTTTCTCTATTGGCCATTTATTATAAGTCCAATTTTATCCCCAAATTTATTGATTTTTTTAGCTTAAACACTGTAGATACGAGTAATATTATAAGAACACTCGTGAAAAATGAAAACATGTGAATAAATACTTTTATTCATACAATGAATATGGAAAAAAGTTTATTGAGGAAGGAATTAAGTTTTTTTGGCTTTCCGTCTGTGTTTTTCTTCGGGCACGTCTCGCTTCAAACACCAGCAATAGTCCGCCAGCATATTGATATCCCAGTTTCCCTGGTACCTCTCTTCCATTATTTTGATATCTTGGTGAAATCGTTCACCCTGTTCCTCACTATAATCCCCGCAATTTTCAGGAAAATAGTCCAAGTAGGACCACAAAAAGTGCATTTTTATGGACATGCGCGACCCATGAGCTTTGAAAGCTTCCATCAAGTTTTCGACAACGGACTCGTATTCTGGACTTCTACGCTTGCCAAGAAAATCAGTGACAACTGATTTGAATGCCTGCCAGGCATTCTTCTCAGTTGGAGTCATTGCGTTTTCGAACTGAGTATCCTTGATCAAAGTTCGAATTTGAGGACCATCAAAAACCCCAGTATTTAGTTTAGCATCAGATATATGAGGAAATTTACTCTCGAGATATCGGAATGCTGAACCCTCCTTATTCATTGATTTGATGAAATTTTTCATCAAGCCCAGCTTAATATGAAGTGGTGGGAGCAAAATTTTTGTTGGTGGTACAAGGGGCACTGAAACGACATTATGCGACCCAGGTTCAAAATTCTCTCTGGATGCCCATTCACGCTGTGCATAGTGCTTCCCATCCGCTCGGCTATCCCATTTGCAGAGGAAACATGGGTATTTCGTGTATCCCCCTTGCATTCCCAATACAAATGCCACAATCTGAAAAAAAATGAAAATATTTAAAGAATTTAGAGAATTTGTTCTATCAGATAAAAAAATCTATGCATTGGACTGTATCACTTCTGTGGGGAAGTTAAGTGTTCTTATACGCTCTCAAATAACCTTTGGAAAAACAACATATTCAATAGCAATAGTTTACTTATGATATTAGCATTACCTTCAAATCTCCACAGATCCTCCAGTTATGTTGGTCGTATACGAGAGCATCCAGTAAAATTTTCATGTTATCGTAGCTCTCAGTAAGTTGTACGGAATGTGCTACAGGGACTGATGCAACCCTATTCCCAATGTTGAGAAGTACTGCTTTCAAACTTCGTTTAGACGAGTCTATAAATAGCCTCCATTCTGATGCGTTATATGGCAGGCCCAAGGATTCGATTAGCCCCTCAACATTGCAGCAGTACACTAAGGAAGAGGTATTTTCGTGCACTGCAAAAAACTTGCGGAATTCTTCCTCTCGTTTCCTATACCAGGAGAATGTTGTTCCCGGAGCCAGCAAGTTGTCCTCTCGAAGTCGTGAGCCCAAGATCTCGGCAGCTAATTTGGAAAGTCCTAAATCCCTGGTAAGATCATTAAGTTTGGCCTGGTTGAGAGGCCTCGGCTCATTTGAATCGGTATTTTGAGGTATATACGACTGGGACTGGTCATTGGCATAGGTCATTGATTCATCATCAGAATCATCGAAGTCCATGGTTTGAGGTGGGTCGGGTATTGGAATTCCAGGACCATGGGGTACAGGTCTCATAGCAGAAGGAATGTCAGGGTATACAACAATGTGTTTATTCTTCTTGTTAACTCCTGAAAATAGACACACAGAAGCATGGATATAAAACTTGCATATGAAATAGAAGAAGCATTCAGACAGTGGCGGCTCGTGAGGGAAGGCTGCGGTCTGTAAGATATGAAATAGGTCGATGGAGTCTGTATATTTTCTTTCTTTTTCATTCATATTGTCCCTTCGGGGACAATATGAATGAAAAAGAAAGAAAATATACAATCATTGTATATGTAAATGTAACTTGTATAACAATATGTATGTGTAAATGTATTTTCTATAACAATATGTATATGTAAATGTATGATTACCATTATGGTGAATATTATGCTATATATGGTGAATATTACATTATGGTGAATATTATGTCAAGTTTCATACGAGGATTTCAAAATATTTAAGAAAAATAAATTTATAAGCCCACCTTGGAGGTTTGTCATGCAGAAATAGCAATCTGTCACGTGATCCTTTCCTTCTCTCCAAATCATGGGAATTCCAAAAGGCAAAGATTTCGCTCTGCCTTTGCTCCATCTTCTCAAATTTTCAATGCACGTCTTGCATCACATATGAGGGGCGAAATTTTTGTCCTGGTCCCCTAGCTTAATTCCAAAGTATGCTCTATACATTGTCTTCACAAATTTAGTGATTTGGGACTGGTTATTTGGCATGGTAACCGTCCCACATATGTAGCAGAATCTATTGGGATCATTTTTACACGATCTATTCATTATGAAATATTTTATCTATATGCCTGAAAAGTAAAAAAAGATATTATACAAGTGAAACAAGTGATGATAGATGTTACTGTTCCAATTCCGCTTTGACAAAATCACGAAAAATTATATTTTACTTATGAGGCCATAGCCGGATAACCTGAGCTGATTGAGAAAAACGGATTGCAGATTCGAAATCAGCAGGAAAAACTCTATAAGAATCACTTACAAAACCCTTGACAGCAAAATTGATGCATACCAGTGTAATGATCTAAAACAGTGGTGCACAAACTTTTTTGATGTGAGGGCCAAGCGAAGAAAATAACTATATGTATTAGCCTACTTACTTTCCATCTAAGTCATAAATTGGGTCACTTTATATTCTAACTTTTTCATTGAATTGAAAAGACCCGTGGGGCCACTGAAAAGACCCGTGGGGGACACATTTGGCCCGCGGGCCAGGGTTTGTGCATCACTGATCTAAAACATAAAAGTAAGAGCACCATGAAATGGTTTCAACAAAAGAATTTCAAGTTTCTCGAGTGGCCCAATCAAGACCCAGATCTTAATCGAGAATTTATAGTTTGATTTGAAAAAATCAGACCAAGAAAAACCTATCAGCAAGAGAAACCCTTCGAATCTGAATGAATTGCAACAATTTTCTTTAGAAGAATGGACTAAAATTTCTACAGAGAGATGTCGAAACCTTGTGGAAAAATACCCAAAACGAATCATTGAAGTCATTCAAGCAAAAGGTGAACAACGTATTAAATAATTTTGTAAATAAATCCAATCAAGACCCAAATCTTAATCGAGAATATATAGTTTGATTTGAAAAAATCAGACCAAGAGAAACCTATCAGCAAGAGAAACCCTTCGAATCTGAATGAATTGCAACAATTTTCTTTAGAAGAATGGACTAAAATTTCTACAGAGAGATGTCGAAACCTTGCAAAAAAAATACCCAAACGAATCATTGAAGTCATTCAAGCAAAAGGTGAACAACGTATTAAATAATTTTGTAAATAAATGTACGAAAACTTTTGAATTTTAACTTTTGTTTATTTTCTTCAAATTCTTTGATGTTTTACTAACTTTTTTATTTGTTAAATTTTTCCAAACGAAAGGTAAACTTTTCATAACTATCGTATGCATGGTACAAACGCTAAGAACGAATGTAACCGAAATATTTCTCTGTACGAATACTTATGAGTGCCACTATATATATATATATATAAGTTTTGAGCTTGGTGAAACTATTTAAATATGACTATAGAGCATCATTGCCGTTGAATACTAGTGAAGAACCATTTTTGACCCCACCAGGACGTTATTGATCTCCTGAAGAGGCGATTACTTTGGGGATCAAATTCGGTTGATGTAATTACTCTCGTATTCAGCTTGGAGATCATTCTAACTCTCTTAATCTGCCGAATCGAAGCTTGCGGAGGGACCAAGGCTTCACTTTCTACTCAGTGGAGGAAAGCATAAGAATGGAGTATGAAAGGGCTTCTATTAGAAAGGATTTCAATATATGATATCGAGATGGCTTAATTACAGTATATAGATTGCTCGCAGAAATGCCGCAGTAAAGGAACATCATTCTATTGAAGGAATATCATTCATCCTATCTGCTGGCGATGTCGATAATAGGTAGTTTCATTCTCAAAATAAGTTATTTTAAAATTAGGGAAGTCGAATTCCATTTTAACGTTGATTTTATCAGTGTATTTTAGGTTAATCTTTTTTTATCTTTTATATCTTTGTTGATGATCAAGTTTCATAGATTCGAAATATAAAAAGTTCAAAATGTTAGTCAAAATAATCAGACGAAAGACGTTAAAATTTTCTTTTATCGTTTCCAATCAAAGATTTAAGGATTTATACCTATTTGGTGGACAACCTGACTTAACCTAACGTAACTTAAACCATACTAACCTAACCTAACTTAATTAACCCACACTATCTTGCCACTACTAATTCTTTAATGACTTGATGTCATCAAAGAAAAAAATCAAACCAAAAAATATATATTTTAATGGAGTTCTTATTTTCTGAGCAAACAACTATTGAAAGCGATCGTAGACAGGACAGATATCGATGGGGAATTCGCTATGAAAAGAGTTCATTAAAATGAGTCATGACACTCTGTCGGGAAGACGCTCATGACGTAAAAGGTTAGCACAGTATTTACATGACAGCAATTTCCATAATACTGAAATTTGCGTGCAAGAATAATAGAACTTCTTTGATATTTGTTTGTAAATGAAAGGTAGATAAGATGTCTGTGAATCAAATGATGTCTACAAAAGACTGTAGGTGAAAATATAGATAAAAATGAATGTATTACGATATTATAGAATTTCAAAGTAAAGAGAAGCCTAAAAAAATTGTGTATTTTAGTGGTATGGAGGAGTAATACCGTATAAAAAAGATTTAATATTTAATATATATATATATATATATATATATATATATATATACATATTAGTGATGGGACGATGCATCGCAATCGCAATCGCAATCGCGATACAATCGCACATTTTTTACAATCGCAATCGCAATTGCAATCGCATTTAATGAGTGCGATTGTTGCGATTGTGAACAAAAGATTTAAATCTCTACAAAAGTTGCTATGAAAGCTGCTCTTTCATGCGTACTTAAAGGAAAGTTTAGCTAACAACAATACGGAATAATAAATAAATAATAAATAAGTCAAAAACAGAAATGAAAACGGGTTGCGAATTAGTTGAAAACAGAATAAAAAATTGGTTTAATAATAACAATAAGTACACCTCTTTATTTGCTCTATGTAAAATTGGAATGTTAAAAAATCAAGCTAACCCTATGGTAGGTAACGCGTTTAGGTATATTTAAAGCATAAATGAGCGTTATGTGAGGCTAAAGCTAAAACATCGCAATCGCAATCGCAATCGCGCGATTTTCAAATTCTGACAATCGCAATCGCAATCGCAACAGCGATTGTATGAAATATGACAATCGTCCCATCACTAATACATATATATATATATACAGGGTGTCCCATAAGTCCGGAGTCATAGGAGAAATTCATATTTTTCTATTTCTACAAACCATAATACATATTTTTCTCTTTCTACAGGCCATAATGTCTGTGAGCAAGGAAGAACGAATCCAAATAATTCTACTCATAAGAAATCGGAGTCAAAGAGAGGCCGCTGCTGAATTTAACAGACTGCATCCAGACCGCGAGCCAATATCACAGATTCCTTGCTCACAGACATTATGGCCTGTAGAAAGAGAAAAATATGAATTATGGTTGGTAGAAATAGAAAAATATGAATTTCTCCTATGATGCCGGACTTATGGGACACCCTGTGTATATATATGCACCTCGGTGGTGTAGTGGTTAGCGTCGCTGACTACGAATCCATCGGCCCCGGGATCGAGACCCGGTGACGGCAGGCGACGCGCAGCAAAACCCAGCTGTTTATCCTTCCACAAAATAAAGAAAGTGGTTGGTAGATAAATGGGTACCCTGGGTAGCCTAGTAGTTAAAACGCTGGGCTGCTGGTGGGGCGTGGTTCGGATTCCACGTTAAACTGTAGGTCTAAGGTGGAGTGAAAAGCTTGACCTTCGTCAGAATGATAAATTCGGGCGGAAGCTAACCAAAGGTTATCAAAGGTGTATATATATATATATATATATATATATATATATATATATATATTATATATATATATATATATATATATATACAAGGTGTTTCATAACATGTGGGACGCACTTTCAGGATAGATTCAGGACCTGACAATGAAAAAATTTATATAAACATATGCCCGAAATCGCTTTGTTTCCGAGTTACAGCCCGTTATATGTCCCAGCAAGTATCCGCCTTACCTTTAAAGGAAGTGCTCAAAATGACGCCTTGCGCTTGAATACAAGCTTGAACACGCCTCGTCATAAACTGCCTGATGCGTTCAAACATTCCAGGTATTGCTCGGATTTTCTGGCATCCTTGTTCTACATGTTGGCGAAGCATTTCAACGTTGTCAATGGGTGTCACGTAAACGATGGATTTCAGATGACCCACAGGTAAAAATCGAGTGGATTCAGGTCCGGGGAGCGAGCAGACCACGCAATGGGTCCTCCACGGCCTATCCTTTATCAGGAAATGGTCATCCAAATAGTCTCTGGCTTCTCGACTAAAATGAGGCGGAGCGCCGTCATGCATAAACCACATACGACGTCGGACACCAAGAGGAACTTCATCTAGTAAATCACTTAAATCATTCCTTAAAAAATTGGAATAGGATTCTCCTGTTAATCTTCCAGGCAAAAAGAACGACCGATTAAGTTGTCGGCAATAAGTCCTGCCCATACATTGATACTAAATTGTTGTTGGTGCCTTGATTGGATGATGGCATGCGGATTCTCTTCGGCCCAGTGATGAGTGTTGTGAAAATTGATCACGCCATTTCTTGTGAAGGCAGCCTCATCAGAAAACAACACGGAGGATAGAAAAAGAGTTTCGCGAGCACACTGTTGAAGAAACCAAGTACAAAAAGCCTCTTGTGGTGAGAAATCAGCTTCAGTAAGGCCTTGTACTCTCTGAATGTGATATGGGTAAAGCTGTTGTTCCCGTAAAATTCTCCACACAGTTGTGTATCTCACACCCTCTGCTGCTGCTGTCCTTCGGGTGCTGACACCAGGAATCCAGAATGTTCCTCCACGCGATTCAGGACCCGCTGCTCCAACTCAACAGTTCTGGCGCTCATTGGTCTACCACCATCTGAAACTCCCTTGTTGAATGATCCTGTATCACCAACACGTTCGTCTATTCTCTGAAAGGTCTTCTTATCTGGCAGACGGCGATTCGGAAACCTTTCCGCATACAGACGTCTTGCTGCGGCCACATTACACCGGCAAGTCCATACATGAGCTGCATGTCGTCTGCCATTTCTCTGTTTGAATAAGCCTCCATTCTCACTTCAAATGCACACTATCACAGAATAGTACAAAAACTTTTTAGGTTTTTTTTCACTGGACTGCACTTATTCATGGTAAGAAGTTACGAATACGAACAGTGAAACACCGCGATGCACCTCTGACTGACTGACCGACTCAACGATATTGCAACATGTCATAGAGTGTACGAAACATTACAATCGTCAAGGCCATACATGAAATAAGTCTCGTACACACTCACAAACATTGTCGGCAAGCAGTGTTTGTAAACAGTTTGCGGAAAGAATTGCTGGAACACAAAACGGGCTGTAACTCGGAAACAGAGTGATTTCGGGCATATGTTTATATAAACTTTTTTCATTGTGTTCAAGTCCTGAATCCATCCTGAAATTGCGTCCCACATGTTATGAAACACCCTATAATATATATATATATATATATATGTGGTGTTTCACAACCGATCTGCCATACTTTACGTGGGCGGATATCGAGTAAAATATTTAATACAACATAGGTGCTATTTCCAACCGTTGCGGAGCTACGGACGTTTTAAGATGTGCAAACAACAAATCCCTACTTGCAATTCAATACAAGGCAGCACTAGTGATAGTTTCGATTAACGAAGTTACCACTACTAATCCTCAGTTTTTTTTTCAGTTGGTCCTGATCTGTGGTACGAGACACTGTGTTGCGTTAAGGTAAACAATCAAAATGAATCAACAGTTCACACCCGCTGAATACACTGATATTCATTTCATTTATGGATTCTGTGATGGTAACAGCAGAGTGGCAGTTGAGGAATATCGAAGACGTTTTCCGAACCGCCGAATACCGAACAGGCAAGTGTTTAGCAACACACACCAGAGATTAAGGGAAACAGGGACAATTGTTCCACGTAACCAAGAACATGTAGCACGACAACCCGTTGCTGTGGAGGAGCGCATACTGGACCTAGTACAACGTAGCCCAACTACCAGTGTTCGAAGGATTTTTAGACAAATTGATGAATCGGCATCGCATGTATGGCGAACCATACATGATGAGGATTTGTATCTTTATCATTTGCAACGTGTGCAAGTTCTTCAACTGGACGATTACGATAAACGTGTTCAATTTTGCCAGTGGATGGTTATGCATCGCCAAATTTTTAATCGCATACTGTTTAGTGATGCAGCACAATTCATTCGGGATGGAATTAACAACAGACGAAATTCCCACTTGTGGTCCGCCGATAATCCCCACGGTATCGTTGAAGGAAACTTTGAACATCAATTCTCGGTGAATTTTTGGTGCGGTGTAATTGGAGATCAGTTGATTGGACCGTTCGTTTTGGAACAACGATTAACTGCTGATATTTATCTGAACTTTCTGACGAACGAATTGCCGTTTTTGATGGAGGACGTGCCCTTGAAGACAAGGCGTAGGATGTTCTTTCAGCACGATGGGGCGCCACCACATTTTGGTCGTCATGTTACGGATTACTTGAATCAGCGGTACGGGAATCGTTGGATTGGTCGTGCTGGTCCAATATCGTGGCTCCCGAGATCTCCGGACCTAACCCCGTTAGATTTCTTTTTATGGGGCCTTATAAAAGAGATGGTCTACAAGACCAAAGTACAAACGAGAGAGGAACTCTTGCGTCGGATTATGGATGCCGCTGCTTACATACGAGAACACCCCGAAATGATTCAATGGACAGTGGACTCTTGTTTTGAACTAGCAAGGCTGTGCATTGAAAACCGAGACGGACATTTTGAACATTTATAAGGTGTATCTCATAAAATGTAGCAATACATACATCAGATTAATACTCTTGTTTATTTTTTTCCGTGCACCTTAAAACGTCCGGAGCTCCGCAACGATTGGAAATAGCACCGTTGTTGTATTAACTTTTTCACTCGATATCACCTCCCAAATCACCCCCAAAGTATGGTAGACCGGTTGTGAAACACCCTGTGTATATATACCGGGTGTCCGGGCTTAATTGGCAATAAAATACAATACATTTATAATGTTTTATTTTATTGCCATTTAAGCCCGGACACCCTGTATGTATATATATATATATATATACTGTATATAAACGAAAGATATCCTGGGTACCTAAGTGGTTAAGACGCTAGGCTACTGATTTGGAAGATGTGAGATCGAGTCCGGATAATTTCAAACTTCCGTGGTGTGTCGTGGTGATTCCATTTTAAGTCGTAGGTCTTAAGATGGGGCGAAAAGGTTGACCTTTTGGGCGGAAGCCAAACCAGGTCTAACGAGGACCAGGTTCATAAAAATGGGAAAATGATAAGTGAAAATTACCGCAATTTTGTGTTTTTTCTGAAACATTATTAATGGTAGTATAAGAGAATGATGAGTCACTGCACAACTGAGAACTTTCTTTTTGCCGCTAAGGAAGAAAAAAACAGAATTCACTCTTCTTTGTCACACTCAAAACAAAACCTACTTAATTTAGCTGAAATAGCTTCTTTTTAAGTGTGCTTTCTAGGGAAAGTTTTTTCTTCTTTTGGGGTATCAAAGCTTCTTCTTAGATAATATAACAATTTCATTTAATGATACCTAACTTCTTCAGGTGGAAGATGTGGTCTTCAGGACTTCTTTTTTGAGTGATTTGAGACAGTAGAAGATCATGTTGCTCTATATAGAGCATGCGTGAACCCCACAAACCCGCAGATGGGGACGTTTCCGGGTCCAAAATTCTACTCTTTTATTGACTTTCCTTTTTAATTATTCTAATTATTTTGGTTTACCCTGTTTAACTTAATTATGAAAGTAAACAAAATAGAAACTAAAATTTTTTTTTTAAAATTAAATTAAGTAAATTTTCATTTTTTCATTTACGACTTTTAATGGACTTTCTATTGAGAGCTGCAACACCGTTTGGCACTCTATCAGTGGAGCCAATTTAGCTCTAATTCGATGCCAATGGAAATGTTTCGAGATTATATAAAATTTACCTTATATTATGAACGCGAACTGCCTTTTCTCCCATCAAACCAAAAGTCAAAGGTGGTCCATGGTTTATCTTTTATTTGAATAAAACGCTATTATTGGCTGAGGATGACAATACATAAAAATTACGAATTTTCCTTTATACATTTCGCGTTTTCAAAGAAACTCAAGTTTTTGGCAACTTTGACTGAATGGAATGGTATTGTTGCTTTATCATTTTCACTTATTATTATTCGTTCAAGTTAAAATATAAATGGTAAATTACATTAATATGTTTAGGTACCCACACAAAATGCCAGCCATTTCCTGTCTTTGAAGCGAATATATTTACTAGTGTGGTTAATACTATATACATGATTTGAATTGAATTGAATAACCTTTATTAATAATAAAATAAATACAGTAGTCTTTTTCCTTTCACAGTAGTCTTTTTACAATTTACAATTTTTACAATGACATAAATAATTGTGAAACTCGACTATTTATTTATTTATTTTTTTTTTTTAATTTGGCCCTTAAGCTTTAGGCTTTACTGGGCTCTGCAAACCCGCAAAGAAAAATAAATGATGGGTATGTATTATTCATTCATTTCACGTGTTTAAGTGTAAAATTAATCATATATATTATATGTATATGTGTATGTGTGTGTGTGTGTGTGTGTGTGTGTGTGTGTGTACACACAAACGTTTTTACGAGTAAAGGAAAACATGTATAAATATATTTGTTTGTTGCATACTGATAGTCTTATCAAGTTTGGTTTTAACTCGCAAGAAAATGAAACCGTGATTTGCATTTATCTTGTTGCAACGACTTGAATTCTGAAAAGTGGCTCAAAAACAACAATTCGCGTCAGAATCAAGCTTAGAATAAAGTCATATTTTTATTTGATAGCGAGAAACATTTAATGGAATATAAACCGAATTCATTAACCCCTTTTTGTCGCTGCCTAACAAAATATAGTTTGGTGATGAATACGATAATTCATTTGTGAAGAGGGTCAGAAAGTGGCTCAGCGGCGCTCAGACCACCTAATGCGGTCCATTGCTCTATCTGTATTATTATTATTACCAGCATCAACGAGGTTCGAACCCGAGACCTGAGTGTCTTCACTTCGCTTATAGGGAAATGGTATTGCCCACTCTGTTACGGAAACTCACGATGAATGAGGTAAAATGAGCTGTTAAACAGTATCTAAACCTTTGAAGTAAAAAGAGTTCAGGTCTGCAAAAGGTTTCTCCAAGCTGTCAACGTGACGTTCTTTCACGTTTCACGATATAAGCAACATCTTTAGGAGCTAATATTAAGTTTCGTGGAGACCGGATTAGATGGTTGTCTTAGATTAAAAATATTTCCGAAAGAAATGAATGCGTATTCCAGAATAACATTTAGGAAAAGTATAAAATTGCCCACATCTTGTTAAAATACCTTTTGCCTCTTGTCAGTACTTGTTAACTTTTTGCTAATCCCTATTAACTATTCTGTTTACGCTATATATATATATATATATATATATATATATATATATATATATATATATATATATATGATGAATAAAACCACGAAGGAAAGGAAACAACACAGAATGGTGCTCAAGCGCTTTGCCCATCTTTAGGTTCGATGTATATAAAAATAAATTTTAAAAAATACAAGTTATTTGAGTAGCATACAAGTTTACCAAAGATTTAGCGTTCTACCCTTCTTATCTAAATCTGTTTTGAAGGAATTCAAAACAACAGGATCGAGTTGAAAAAGACCTTTGCTTATGTTGAAGTTATTTGTGAGTTGGATAATGGCAGACTCAAGAATATTTCTATTAACAATGTTGCTAGAGTGAAATAAAACTGAAGCATTATTCCAATCAATACAGTGGGATAACTCTGACAAATGGATAAAAAGGGCACTGGACGACTGTCCTGTTCTAACGGAATATTGATGCTGTTTTATACGTGTGTGCAAATCCTTTCCCGTCTGACCTATGTAAAAGGAATCACATTGTTTACAACCAATTTTATAGATAATGCCTGAATTATTGGTAGGGCTATTTTTTACTATGATATTTTTCACAATATTGTTATATGAAAATAACAATATTGTGAAAAATATCATTTGTAAAAAATAGCCCTACCAATAATTCAGGCATTATCTATCTATATATATATATATATATATATATATATATATATATATATATATATATATATATACTGTATGTGTGTGTGTGTATGTATATATGTTTTTTTTTTTTTCTGTAACCTATATATAGGCTGTAACCCTTTATGTACTTCAGTGTTCCTGAGGATGTCATTAGACGAAAGCGCTTGAGCACCATTCTGTGTTTCCTTTCCTTCGTGGTTTTATTCATCCTAAATATTTTTCGCGTGTTACTTTCGTGAAATAATTTTCATATATATATATATAAATATATATATATATATATATATATAAATTGACAATTGTTTACTTTGACGTAGTTTACTTTGGCCTAGTGTAGTTTGTGTCCCCTTCTGCGTCAGGGGGACGTAAACTACACTTGCTCTGAAAAATCTAACAAAATGTTAACTAATGTGAAATGTGGGACGCATTTCACATTTCAAAATTCACAAAAATGGGACAACGAAACGTCTAACGAAACGTCGACTTCTGTTTGAAGTGCTTCATTCCCTGACGAGGTGCATTGGTGAATGCACGAAAGACCTTGGAATCGCTTTTCTTTTTTCTTTGTGGGTGTGCATCACTTACTTGTTTCCGGTGTTTAATTGTGAAATTCACCCCTATATATATATATATATATATATATATATATTGACAGAGACAGACAGACAGACAGACAGATAGGGAGACTCAAAATTACGTAGTAAAAAAAGTAATTAATAATCCAGTAATTTAGATGGTAATTTGGGGCCACCCTGTATATATATAAAACCCGCACCACGAATTTAAACCTCTTTAATATCGACTAATTTCAGGTCACGTGTACCCATTTTCAAGGCTAAAACAAATAAAATAATTGACAAAGAATGACAATTGTCAATCACTTATTTTAAAACGTTAAAATCTAAAAACTTTTAAAGAAATAAAATCTTTAAAACAAATTTTTAAATGAGAAAACATTACATTGAAATTAAGACCGGCCGCACGCGGCAGGATCATCGTGCGACCCACGACCCGAGTCGCGTATGATTTTACATTGCCCAGAATCGCTTCGCGGTCGTTGCAGTGCGCGGGACTCCCATTCTGTCAATGTGAAGTCACACGCTACTCGAGTCGTCACGACCCTAGTCGTGAGTCGTCAGTCGCGAGACGATCTTTTGTGCGGCCGACCTAAAAGATCCGTTTACGACGCATAATCATTTAAAAGTGGTCTTAAATTCTACATAAATAAAGTTTCTAAAATACTGTACTGAGGTCATTTTCAAAATCATTTGCGGCTAGAATGGAGACCTCTGAGCTGCGGATGGTGTGATTACTTGAACTGAAATTATTTCTAATGAGAAGTTCATTGTTGCATTTGTTATTTAATTTGTTTTAGCCTTGAAATTGGGTGGTACAGGTGACGCGAAACTAGTCGGTATATTAAAAGATATTCAAATTCGTGCTGGCTATTTGGACCCTTATGAAGTTCCGCTGCCGGATTGAAGGTTCTCTGCTGGATATATATATATATATATATATATATATATATATATAATATATATACTGTATATATAATTTAAAATAACGCACTGTCGCGCGAAGTATGAAGAAGGAAATCATTCTTCAGGAAGACTTAAATAGTTATTTCTTTAACACCAATACAGTTTCTGCTCCTCGCGAGCCCTTGTCAATTGGTAATGACCGCATAAACAGAGAACAGAGTTTATATACACTTTGAAGTTAATTATCAGGGATTAGCTGACTGAACCTTCCCATCCTCTTATCAGGGGATAGTTAAGTGAAGCTTCCGACCCAGCTTTGACCGGATGGATGTACGTATGTTAGCTGGGGATTTTTGGTTGGTAATGTTACAAAATTCTTAATTTTATTACATAGAATTTGGTTAAAAGAGAATTGACAATCAGATAGATTCAAATTTTGTATGAAGCCTATAAAACTAGATTCAACAATTCTACACTTAACATAATTATTAGATTTGAAAAAAAAGTTGCAATTATTGAAATCTTTTTACATGGTTATAGTCTCTGACATGACAGAATACAGCACTTTTTTCATTCCTCACCCTCGCCTTTCTCTTATGTTCATAAATTCTTATACTGAGTTCTCTTTCCGTTTCTCCTACACAGGCCTGCGATGGTTTTGTTGTCCGAAATATTTTATCACTTATATAATAATTTTTGCATGCTGATTCCAAAAATAATATTCTTTTTTGACATCAGTGTACAGATTTTTCACAAAATGTCATATTACTCCAGAATTATTACATAAAAGAAAAGGAACAGCGCGTACATTCGAGACTAAAAGGCATAGATCTCACGAGAAAACTCAGGACAAAGATGAATATGTAATTGACGTTAATAGTCTTCTTTTTTTTAAAGTTGTTTGCATTTGTAATTAGTATAACAAAGCGAAATAGGTACCTAATGTAAACTGAAATAATAATATTTATTTATGTTGTGTTTTTCTTTCCAGTTTGCACAAAATCCTTACGTGATAGAAAAAAAATGGACACCCTATCGAAATCAGCGTAGTTGAATTATATAAAATCAGTTATTAGTAAGAAAACAACTCTTACAAAGTTCTCATTCGTAGGCCTGTGAATTATCAGAACATTTTTACATGGTAATATACAGGGTGATCCGTTTGGGTATGTCTAAAATAAAAACGCTGTGAGATTCTACAGAGAAGTGATACAGCGCTCATCTGTTCCACGTGTGGTCATAAAATGTGGGAGTTTGTAATAGGCTATGCCATCCTCTGCCAGACGTACGAGCGCCATCTGCTGTAGTCTTTAAGTATAATAATACTGTTAAATCATGCCTAATAAAAAATAGCCCGGATAATGCGGTTGGTTGTGTGTATTCAATCGGATGTATACAATGTAACTCAGTATAGGATATAGGAGAAACGGGTAAAACGTTAGATATTATGGTAAAACAACATAAAATGCGTGTAGAACAGCAAATAATGCTAATGCATTGTTTAACCATATGAATAGATGTAATCATAGTATCAAGTAGGATAGTTCTAAAGCGCTCGTTAAAAAAACAGATATAATTGAAAGGAATATTCTAGAATGTGCATTTATCCATTTTAAAAATAACTTCAATAACAGTGCGGGAATGTATAAAATTGACAATATCCTGTTAAAATACCTTTTGCCTCTAATTAACTCTCGTTAATCAGGTACTAATCTTTTTATTTTTCCGTCCCGTTGTACATATTTATATATTTTTATCATCTCGCCTTCTCCCTTCATTCCCTGACGAGGTGTACTTCTGAATACACGAAAGGCCTTGGAATCATTTTTCTTTTTCCTTGTGGATTTGCATCATATATATATATATAGTACAGGGTGGGCCGTAAGTTTCCATACATAGGAAAAATTAAACGTTTGTTTTTATGTTTCAGATACCCTAAGAATATGCGTTTGACGTAAGATCTTGTTTACTGATGAAGCAAATTTCTACGTCAATGGAGAGGTTAATCGGCAAAACATACGTTATTGGAGTAATGCTAACCCTAACTGGCTGAGTCCGACGAAGATGCAAGGTGCCGGTAAAGTGATGGTGTGGGCCGGGATATGGGGTGACAGAATTATTGGACCAATTTTTGTCAGTGGAAATCTTAATGCCGAAAGGTATCTTAACATGTTGCAAGAAGAGATTTTCCCATCCCTGCTAAACGAGGAAGGTAACTTCCCAGTTTACTTCCAGCAAGATGGAGCTCCACCTCATTATGGTCTTCACGTGCGTCGGTATTTGGATCAGCAGTTTCCGGATGCTTGGATTGGTCGGCGTGGTCCTGTGGAGTGGCCTCCCAGATCCCCAGATCTCACCCCCCTTGATTTCTATCTTTGGGGGCACTTGAAGGCCATGGTGTATCAGGAAAAGATACGAGACATAAATCATCTAAAGGAACGTATCACCAACGCCATTACAAGCATAACGTCAACTGTGCTAATGCGTGTTCATCAACAGTGGGGAACACGTATTGAAATGTGTTTTCAAAACAATGGCAACCATGTAGAGCATATTATATAAATAAAAATGGTTGTCCATAACAAAATGTTTATTTTTCCTATGTATGGAAACTTACGGCCCACCCTGTATATATATATATATATATATATATATATATATATATATCATACAGATCTTTAACTAAAAGACACCATTTCTGAGATTTCCGATATTGAAAAGAACAGCAAAGTTGCCTTACAAAAAATAAACCAAAAGAGCAAACTTTGTCTGTTACTTCGATGCGATAACTGCCGCCGGTTCTGAACCATATTGTCGGCTTTGGTGAAGATTAAGTGGAATTTACATGAAGTTAATTAGTGTTAATATGTTAAAAATAATAAGAAAAACTCAAATATTAAATATATTTCTTAGAATATTTGTCATGTCGCGAAAAGATATGTCCGTATTATCTTCGCTAAACATGCGCCTCCGTGGTGTTGTGGTTAGCGTCGCTGATTACAAGAATCCATCGGCCCCGGGATCGAGACCCGGTGACAGCAAGCCGCGCGCAGCAAAACCCAGCTGTTCATCCTTCCACACAATAAACTAAAATTGGTTGGTAGGTAAATGGGTACCCTGGATAGTCTAGTGGTTAAGACGTTGGGCTGCTGGTGGGGCGTGGTTCGGATTCCACGTTAAACTGTAGGTCTAAGGTGGAGTAACAAATTTGACCTTCATCAGAACGAACAATTCGGGCGGAAGAAAAACCAACTTTAACCAAAATTAAATGTTCTTTTTATCTAAATGTTTCTAAAACATTTGAAAACAAATGTTTTTTTTTAATTTTAAATAGTTTCGTTGCTAATTTTAAACTTTTCTAAGAACGTTTTTTTACTTTAAGAACGTTTTTTACTTTTTTCATAACATTTTTTTTCCTTTAAAGTGCGTCATTAATATTCAGTTGTCCATAATATGACGCGGTTTTGAAAATAAAATCTTAAGGAGGACATGATGAACGTCCTCCGAAAATACCAAAATTACTGAAAGAGAAATAACAATTTTTGTTCAAATATTTTGAACGGAATTTAGTTAAAAAGTAAAAAAAAAAACATACACTATTCTTCTAAGTGTATGCATACACAAATATTATATATATTATATTCGTATGCATACATACATACATGCATATGCAAAAAATATATTCATACATATGTATGTGTATGAGTATGATGTTTTTGGTATATGAAAGAGGAGTTCTACTTGAATATGTATTTTGACAACTGATTTTCATTCTCTTCGTCTCAGCTCAGGTGCTCGGGTAACCCCTCTCACCCCTCTTTGGGGAGATGCCTACGGCGCAAAGATTCGGATGCGCCCTCTAATGGTGCATAATCCAGTTTGTTTATGCGGTTCTGAGACTGTTTGGAATCGTGGGGATGGAAAACTGAATTCACATTATACTATCGCCGGTTAGCGACAAAAAGTATTCAGTTGTTCTTTGAAGTTGGACAAATTGGTCACTATTATGTGAGAGTATAAGGCAAGCCCTTGGGTATAACCAGTGCTGACATTGAGGGGGTATGAGGGGGATGATATCCCCCTTGTTATCTAAATAAAATGCGCCTTAACAACAACCTAAAAATGATGGAAAGAAAATTCCGAGAAAATATAAGAAAGAATAGGTTATTATTATTATTATTAGCTTGCTAGCTTTATAAGCTGACATGGTGCATATCAGCTTATACATCACAACCATCTCCCTTGTTAAAATTTTACAAAAATCTCTTTATAAAAAGATCATTTACGCGAGTTCTGAAACTATCTGTTGAGCCCTTCATCTAGTTTATTGAAAGCCTTTGCCTTTATTATAACTTCCCATATTACGAAAAAGGTGTGACTGAACCAAAATTCATTCATAACCGTTGAAGTTAATAACCGTAAAGTGTGCCACAAATCGTTGCCTCCTTATTGGCTGTGTCTCTAATTCCAAACTCCATAATAACTGATCAGGTTATAATACTATTCCTAATATTGATACTAATATTAATGTGTCATACTATGGTTATGTCGCTAACCGCTGCTGTCTATAGATCAGCATGGTTAATCGACATTGGATCTGGGTTGTAGTTGTATGGATAGAGGTGGGGCATCCTCCGCATTCAGATGATGTATCTGGTTCGGATTCCTCCTTAAGCTGTAGATCGCCTGTGTCATATGACCCTGACTGATATTACAGAAGCTATATTACATAAAGAACACTAACTAACTAATCCAATAAAAGATATTTGATTTTTGTGAAAAAAGCATTTTCCTCCGTATTTGAACTAAAAGCATAAGAAATATAATCTCCCGCGAGATAGATGTGAAACAGATGTTGAATTTGGGAAGAAACGCTTCTCAGGCTTCTCTGTTATATACCCTTTTTCTTAAAATTGTATTTTTATATTTAAAATCAGAAATGGTCACGCAGACATTCCAATGCTTTTCTATTTTTAGACTCTAATTACTGAATAAGACATTGTTTTAACCTTTCATTAGTCGGGTGGGGTCAATATGACCCGACGTTAAATCTAAATTACAGGCAATCATTTTAAGTATGAATTTAATTAGTATCTTTTAAATTTGTTTTAGATTCGCTTTGAATATCGTTTGTTTCATACAGTAGAAACGCGAATCTTAGGCCGGCCGCACGCAGGATCCTCTTGCGACTCACGACTTACGACTTGGGTCGTGACGACTGAAGTCGCGTGTGATTTTACATTCCCAGAATCGCGTCGCGGTTAGTGCAGTGTACGAGGCTGCCATTCTGTCAATGTAAAATTCACACGCGACTCGGGTCGTTACCACCCGAGTCGTTAGTCGTGAGTCGCAAGACAATCCTGTGTTCGAGTGGCCTAAGAAGTAAAGGCTTTTAAGATTTAGAGCGTATAATGTCTGTAGACTATATTTTCTTCATTATTACGCAAGATGACAACTTCGCTGAAGTATATGGAAAGATTTTTTTTTCTAAACGAAGTGAAGACACCGAGGTCGGGGGTTCGAACCCCGATGATGTTGGTGATAATAATTCAGGAATTAAACCAATGGGTCGCATTAGTTGGCCTGAGCTCTGTGCCAGTTGCTCGCCCCTTGACCGATATTATACGGAATGATTTGTGACTCAACGGATGTCTATTTATGAAAACAAGACTAAAATTGTGATAAACTAATTTTTACATCGTATAATTTTTCCCAAATTTCATGAAAAAGTAGAAAACTTTCGCAGAATTATTATCGTATCCATTAATAAAAAGTAACGAATCAAAATAATATCCTCTACATTTATCCATTAATAAAAAGTAACGAATCAAAATAGTATCCTCTACATTTATCCATTAATAAAAAATAGCGAATGAAAATAGTATCCTCTACATTTATCCATTAATAAAAAGTAACGAATCAAAATAATATCCTCTACATTTATCCATTAATAAAAAGTAACGAATCAAAATAGTATCCTCTACATTTATCCATTAATAAAAAATAGCGAATGAAAATAGTATCCTCTACATTTATCCATTAATAAAAAGTAGCGAATCAAAATAGTATCCTCTACATTTATCCATTAATAAAAAGTAACGAATCAAAATAGTATCCTCTACATTTATCCATTAATAAAAAGTAGCGAATTAAAATAGTATCCTCTACATTTATCCATTAATAAAAAGTAGCGAATCAAAATAGTATCCTCTACATTTATCCATTAATAAAAAATAGCGAATCAAAATAGTATCCTCTACATTTATCCATTAATAAAAAGTAGCGAATTAAAATAGTATCATCTACATTTATCCATTAATAAAAAGTAACGAATCAAAATAGTATCCTCTACATTTATCCATTAATAAAAAGTAGCGAATTAAAATAGTATCCTCTACATTTATCCATTAATAAAAAATAGCGAATCAAAATAATATCTTCTACAGTTATCCATTAAAAACTAAATTACCACAATTCCCTGCAAGGAATTAAATCATTTGTTCTTAAGTGCAAGAGCTAAAATGTTGCATTGTCCGTTGATCCTTCCAATAAATTCTTGAATTAGAGTTCAGGAATGAAGTTCAATGACCTCTTCACGCGCTGCTTATCTCTATTTGAGTCCTGTAATTGCGATAAACTTACTCTCTTTCGCATTTGTAAACAGTAACTATTTTAAAACGAACTGTTTCATATAAAAAAAAGAAAAAAAACATATAAATTACACTACGCATAACATATTTTGTGCAGTTGTGAAGTTTATGGTATATAGTTTATCTTGCTTTATATATATATATATATATATATATATATGATGAATAAAACCACGAAGGAAAGGAAACACAAAATGGTGTTCAAGCGCTTTCGTCTAATGACATCCTCAGGAACAGTGAAGTACATAAAAAGGTTAAGCCTATATATAGGTTACAGAAAGAAAAAAAAGAAAAAATAAATAACATACATACACACACCACACACACATATATATAATATATACATACATATCTATATATACAAATACATACATACATACATACATACATATATATACAATAAACAGAGAAGTAAAAATAATAAAAAATTAAAAATTAAAACCTTAAAGGATTACCAGTGAGGCGTACAGATTTGTAAGGAAAAATATCAATTTTTAGCACAAGATCAAATGGATTATAAAAATACAAATTTATACTGGAACTCTGTCCGGGTTTTAACACACTGCTGCCTATGGTCAGGTTTTGATATATATAAAAAAAAAAAAAATGCAAATTAAAAGTTAATAAAGTAGAAGACAAGTTTACCAAAGATTTAATGTTTTACCCTTCTTATTTAAATCTGTTTTAAAGGAATTCAACATAACAGGATCGAGTTGAAAAAGACCTTTGCTTATGTTGAAGTTATTTGAAAGTTGGATAATGGCAGACTCAAGAATATTTCTATTAACAATGTTGCTTGAATGGAATAACACTGAAGCATTATTCCAATCAATACAGTGGGCTAACTCTGACAAATGGACAAAAAGGGCACTGGACAACTGTCCTGTTCTAACGGAATATTGATGCTGTTTTATACGTGTGTGCAAATCCTTTCCCGTCTGACCTATGTAAAAGGAATCACATTGTTTACAACCAATTTTATAGATAATGCCTGAATTATTGGTAGGGCTATTTTTTACTATGATATTTTTCACAATATTGTTATATGAAAATACTACATTAATATCCAAAAGTTTAAGTACATTAGCAATGCCTAAAAAGCCCGGGAAAAATGGAAGTACTAAAATATTTTTTGACAAAGTACGAGTGTTAATATTGACACGATAGAAAGTTCGTTTTGCCTTGTTGAGACAAGATTCCATAAACGCAGATGGATAACACAAATCACTTCCACGTATAAAACGGCATCAATATTCCGTTAGAACAGGACAGTTGTCCAGTGCCCTTTTTGTCCATTTCTCAGAGTTAGCCCACTGTATTGATTGGAATAATGCTTCAGTGTTATTCCATTCAAGCAACATTGTTAATAGAAATATTCTTGAGTCTGCCATTATCCAACTTTCAAATAACTTCAACATAAGCAAAGGTCTTTTTCAACTCGATCCTGTTATGTTGAATTCCTTTAAAACAGATTTAAATAAGAAGGGTAAAACATTAAATCTTTGGTAAACTTGTCTTCTACTTTATTAACTTTTAATTTGCATTTTATTTTTTTATATATATCAAAACCTGACCATAGGCAGCAGTGTGTTAAAACCCGGACAGAGTTCCAGTATAAATTTGTATTTTTATAATCCATTTGATCTTGTGCTAAAAATCGATTAACTTTTAATTTGCATTTTATTTTTTATTTATTTTTTTTATTTTTTTTTATATATAGCGAAACCTGACCATAGGCAGCATTGTGTTAAAACCCGATAGAGTTCCAGTATAATTTTGTATTTTTATAATCCATTTGATCTTGTGCTAAAAATTGATATTTTTCCTTACAAATCTGTACGCCTCACTGGTAATCCTTTAAGGTTTTAATTTTTAATTTTTTATTATTTTTACTTCTCTGTTTATTGTATATATATGTATGTATGTATGTATGTATGTATTTGTATATATAGATATGTATATATATATATATTATATATATGTGTGTGTGTGTATGTATGTTATTTATTTTTTCTTTTTTTTCTTTCTGTAACCTATATATAGGCTTAACCTTTTTATGTACTTCAGTGTTCCTGAGGATGTCATTAGACGAAAGCGCTTGAGCACCATTTTGTGTTTCCTTTCCTTCGTGGTTTTATTCATCATAAATATTTTTCACGTGTTACCTTCGTGAAATAATTTTCATATATATATTATATATATATATATATATGCGCTCTCTTGTCGCCCTCTTTTATTGCGAGGGACGTTTTCTTTCATCAGACAGTCAATTAAGGGGAAACTCAATTAACTTCATTATAAAACCCATATTCTGTTTAATTACTAATTGCGTGGACACTGAATGCTTCAGTTTTGATGAAAATAAATAACTTTTTGCGAGATTTTTTTATTTTTATGATACTAATAATAATAATAATAATAATAATGATGATAATGATAATGATAATAATGATGATGATAATGATAAAAGGAATAAATGTAAAAATGGATGTCAATAAGTTTTGGTGTTATTTGTATTGAAAATCGCGTGTGTAAGTGTTTGACACGTCCCTAATAACCTTTCGTCTACATACTTCCGCCCTTCCGACAACACTCAGGAAGCAAATGGTCATCTTGGAGCCGTTCTAACTTCAATAATGGGCCATTCACTTACTTTCAATTGGAGGTCGGCAAAAGCAATATTTAAACAAAATATACCACAGTCATTGGGTACTTTTAAGTACTACTTTCCTATACCTTTCACTTCCTATACCTTTCACCAATGCCCCAAGGGGACACCTCCCGCATGCCGTAACATTATATACATTTAACTGCAAACACGCAGTATAATTAACGTACTGCGAGTATGTAGAAGAATTACGGCATTTGGAAGAGTGAGGCCCATGGTGTAATGGTTATCGCATCTGACCGGCAATCGGAAGATCCCGGGTTCGATTCCCGGGTGGTTACCTCATTTTTTCATTTGTTTCGTTCTCTCTCTCTCGTCTTGCGCGGAATATCTCCTATACAAGCGTCGTTCTTTACGTTGATATATATATATATATATATATATATATATATACACAAGCATTTACATAACCTCTTTATAATACTACTAAGATCTAATCGCATTTTACGTTCGTGGGGGTGTGTACGTTGGTCTGCGGATATGTGTATGTGTGTGTGTGTTTGGGCGTGCGGGAGAAGGTGTGTAATAGCATCTTCTTAAAGTTGATGTAGATGTATTGGTGTGTGGGTGTGTAGTGTTATCTTAAATAAAAAAAGCTCGATTTAAATGATAAACGTGTTCAATAAACACGTTTATTAAAATTAAACCTGCGGTAAACAAATCTGATTTAATTTATATTAAATTAATTATCTTTTTCTATTAAATTAATTTTCTCGTTCTTATTTTTTATCTTTTTGTCATTAAATTAATTTTATTTATTAAATTGAACTGATTTAAAAGATTAAAAATTAAGTCTTTTAATAAAAGATTTTTTTTTCTTCCTTTTTTTAATGGTTTCCGGAATTAGACAGAAGCAATTTACATTAAAAATTAAAATTATTAAAAATGTTATTTTGAAATTAAGAAATGGAGATTTTTTTTTGTTTTGTTTTTTACGTCAGGAATATTTTTATTGTTTTTTTTAATTTTTTAATTTTAATTTAATATATTATACCGAGTTAAAAATAACAATATTAATATACAGGGCTATTAAAAATGATTCATCCGATTTCAACTGAGAATACCTGGAAATCAGGTGAATAATTTTAAATAGCCCTCGTATACAACTCTGTTATGAACGGAAGTACAGAGCATTTGTGATTAGAAATGATGCAGTTGTGATGCCTCCGGAAGGATTTTAATTTTATTGGGGTTGTTTAACCTCCTTCGCAACATCTAAGGTTATATGACGGAGGGGACCTACAGCTTTACGTAGAATCCGAATCACGGGTCGCTACATAATCTGGGCGCGGAGGACGGTCTCCCGTCCAACTACTACTACCCAGACCCAATGTCGTTTAACTTCGCTGATCAACGGGAAGCGGTGTTACGACATTGGCCACGACGTAGCCCCCTCGGGAAGGAAATACAAACTTGAGGTGCATCTTGTTCCTGATAAATCATGCACCCGGACCTATAAAACCAGGACTACCTTCAATACAGAGCGACACAAATGCAAATGGAAAGATTATGGCTTCCCTTCAATATTCATTTGAATATTTTAATAGAAAGCATTGTTGCTTCCAAAGGTGATGAACCACGTACAAGAACCTCTTTATCGTACCTTAATCCTCCATGTACAGTACTTGGCGATGATTCTGCGAATTGTTCTTACCCTAAAATGGATTCATGGGTGAAGCGGTGTTTTGTGAAGCGATAAAGCCTTTATTTCTGGTCTAAAACTAATCTTTAAAAAAAAAAAAAACTACGTTTCTAAATATTCACAATTAAACACGTTAAATTAATGTTACACACCCACGGGGAAAAGTAAAAAGCGATTCCAAAGATTTCCGTGTACTCCAACACCTCGTCAGGGAATTAAGAAAGGAAGCAAAAGACGAAATATATATATATATATATATATATACTGTGTGTGTGTGTGTGTGTGTGTGTGTGTGTGTGTGTATATATATATATATATATATATATATATATATATATATATATATAAAACGCAGATAAAAGAGAGAAGAGGAATTAGCGAAAGCTTATCAAAGAATACATAAAGGAAAATGGTATTATTTTAACAAGATACAATAAATTTGGTGCTACTATAGTATGCGGTCTACCGACAATTGGTTCGGTTTAGTTATGATATTTTCGTTAAAACTAACGAAAATATCACGACTAAACCTAACGAATCGTCAAGGGCGATTGACATTGGAATGTAAACGAGCAATTAATAAACAAGATACAGAAGCTATAATTAAAAGGTAGACCGCCGAATCGTAGGTAGACCGCATATTATAGTAGCACCGTAAATTTTATGCTTCTAAGCTATTATTTCTTAAGATTATTTACAAAGTATAATATTTAGATAAACATTCTAAAATGTTCCTTTCAGTGATGCTATTATTAATATTATTATTATTATTATTATTATTACTAGTACAGTTCCCGCCGCTTCGCTGACGGTTAGACAGGCTAAACTACAAAAAAGAACCCAGCCGTGAAAATTTTGAGCTTCACATTGTGTCAACATTTCTGAATCTGGTATCTCCCAAAACCTCCTCACCCCCATTCATACAACTTGGGGCTAACCCCCTCCCCCACTACCCCACCCCTCCCCATTACCCCACCCATCCCCGATTACCCCCACCCCTCCCCATTACCCCACCCATCCCCGATTACCCCCACCCCCACCCTTCCCCCATTGCTAAACTACAGAAAGAACACAGTCATGAAAATCTTGAGCTTCACATTGCCGCCCGTAATACAATTTCTGAATTTTTTTTACAATTTCTGAATTTTTTTTCACAATTTTTCTCAGTTTCTGAAAGTGTGACGGACAGACGGATAGCTCTCTATTATAATATAGATTATTAATATTATTAATATTATTATATTATTATTATTATTATTATCATCATTATTATTATTTTATTGTCTTTATTCTTTAATAGAATTTTACAACCTTCCCAATTCATCTGGGCTGTTTTTAATTAGCGAGATCTTATACAGGGTGTTCACAAAATAAACGGAACCCGAAACAGAAAGAAAAGGGTTAGGTTACAATGATATAAGCATTCTCCAATGGGTTGCGTTTCTTTTTGAACACCCGTAGTATTTAACAGTATTATAATCCAAAATTATAGGACTAAGTTCTGCGGTATTGCGAACATTAACAGTAAACAAAGTTATCCTTTTCTATTTCTTCGAAATTGTTTTTAAAAAACCTTTAAAAAGGTACTATTACAGTGTAATTGAAAAGGAATTTGATGATAAAAATACAGGGTGTCCCATAAATTCGGTCTCATAGGCGGAGGCCTTTTCCTCAGTAGTTATTCTACCTGCAACAACAACAAAAAAAGTTCCAAAAAAAGGTATGAATTTCAACACTTGTTTTAGTTTTAATGTATTATTTTTGTAAATTTAATTAAAAATAAATTTTCCTATGAGACTGGACTTATGGGATACCCTGTATACTTGGCATCCCTTACCATGTACATTTTAACCCTTTAAGCCCTGAATTTTTTGTAGGGTTAAGTTATGAATGCTTGTATTTGAACGTTAGCAATTTGTACCTTCAGTCCTTAAAGGGTTAAGCACCTTCCGACCTTACTTCAATTTATTAAATTAACGTGTTTTTAATTATAAAAATACTATTAATCTCGTTCAATTAAACATAGTACATATATTGCAGCTGGATCTGTCATCCATCAAATTACTTCCCAGACCTAATGTCGCTTAACTTCTTTGATCGACTGGAAGCGGTGAAAACACGCTGTACAGGCGTCATATGACGTATTAATCGTAAGCAGAGCTAGATAAGAGTCCGTTAAGACCGCCATGTCGAAAATGCATCTATATGTTAAAAATTTTCACTGTTAACAATTTCTCAATAACTGTTACTTACTAAAGGGGTTAAATTTTAGCACGGCTGATCTCGTTTCCCGAATTAGACAGGAGTAGGCAACAGTTTGAAACAAATTTACAAAGTTTGTCAGTCGATAAAACTAAAATTAAATTCCAAACTCATAAATTTGTGACTGGACACAAATGGGAACACGAGAATGAAAGTAACCTCATTTTGTTTATTGGCAACCTTGTATATTTTATCCTTCCATTCCTTTCTTTAGTTTCACATCAATTCAATTCACGACTTTTATATATATATATATATATATATATATAATATATATATATATATATATATATATATATATATATATATATAACACACACACACACACACACACACACACGATGGCAGAAAAATTGTCAATTTTTCATTGCTCCTATTTCCGTAGCTAAAAACAATTATCAAAAGAGTTCAGGCTGTTGGAACTATTAATTGGCTTCAAATTGGTAAGGTCTTTTTTAAATTTTTTTTTGTAATAGTTACAGAGAATTGTGAAATATTGAAAGTTTGCTAAAGGAAAAATGTGTTCCTTTTTCGGTTTGCATTTAGGGTGGTGTGTTGAGGGCAACGTAGGCTTCAATATGTCCATCATAAATTTCATTGGGTGAAGTGCTGACTTCTCTGCGCGAAGCACGTTGCTATCATCTTTAATTTTTGTCCATTTCTGAATCTGATTCACAGTACACCATCTTCCGCATATTATCCAAACTGAATATTTAATAGGATTCAAGTCTGGGATGTTTGATGGCCAAATATTGGTTCAATGGAGTCTGCTTTAATTTGCCCGAAAATCAGTGATGACTTCAGGACTGTATGTCGATGTCCTATCTTGCATGAAAGTGAAGTTTGACACCTGATCTCCAACGCAAGGTAAATGTAGGACAAGACTTTCACAGTAGCATTTTGGATTGAGTTTTACCAACAACACTGATGGTTTTTGCAGTGCGACTAGAGCGTGACCGGCTATTAACAATCAAAGCGTTCTGCATTGCTACAGGGTGATCAAAAAGTAACGCAAACGCACTTGCTCTGAAATAAATCGTTTTCCCATGGGTTGCGTTACTTTTTGATCACCCTTTACCTATAGAACCTAGACTTGATAACAAGTACTTTACGGTGCTTTTCAACCGTAGTTAGGATAGTCATTGATAATATGGTTGGTAGAGTAACTTTTCTTTTCATGCAAGGCTTTTATTAATACTTATTTATTCAAAACCTTATTGTTAATACTCTGTCCTAAAATAACCAACAAAATGGAACAAAGCACACACACCACCCAATAAGGCAACTTGCCATATATCGTACAAACACAATATCACACAAAGAAGTAGGTTAAAGCCTTCAAGCCACTTACCTACATGACTACGTAATTTACTGCAAATAAAAAGAAATCCGCTACACTGAACGTAGACTCGGACTTGGCAGCGACTAATTTGTATGCATCCACCTTTGAATAAGTTCATTAATATTTGCATTGGTTCACTTTCCAGCTCTAATGATAGTGTTATTGGCATAATAAACCTTTCTTTGTGACATTGTTTGAATTATCATTAGTAAATTGTTGTTTTATATTCAATGATCGGTTGTATAACTAAGTACAGATGGTCTAGGAAGGGGGTTCCGAAAATGGGCCTACTTTACCAAATGTTTTTATGTTACCATGAGAAGATTCGGCGATAATCCATTTGAGCTTAACCGTGTTCTACCAATTCTACCGATTCTACCATTGAGCTTAACCATGTGCTACCGATTCTGCCATTGAGTTTAACCGTGTTCTACCGATTCTACCATTGAATTTAACCGTGTTCTACCAATTTTACCATTGAGCTTAACCGTGTTCTACCGATTCTACCATAACTTTTTCCTCATGCTCAAGTAATAAACAGTTTCTTGATTGCTCAAACAACCAATATTAAGTTTACAGTGAAAACTGAAACAAAAAATGATATAGTAATTTCTGACTGTAAATATATTTTGGCGGGATCTCGTTCTGAAGCGCTGGTCTTCAAAAACCAAAATTTTCTGTGTGAGGTTGTTTTTTTTTTAGTTTCTGCCCATTTCTATACAAAATTAATGCAATGTGAACATTAATATGTCATGCTTATAAATATCTGTTCTTCTTATACTCTCATTCACGCTTGTGATTGAATTTGGAAAATCGTATTTCGTAAACAGGTTTTCCTCCGTAACTGGTAAATACTGTATAACTAAACATTATTTTTTAATGGTACAGTCCCAAGCCACTATTTGGCCACCCATGAAAGTATAGAATTCTACCGTCCTCCTTCACATTTTGGCTAGCAGTCAAGAAAATTAAAAAGGAAATTAATTGTTATTTATGTCAATATTATCCAACTTAATAATAATAATAATAATAATAATAATAATAATATAATGAATGATGATGAATGATGATAATGTTATGCTGTAATCACATCCTCATTGGCGACTTTTAAACTTTGTCATCTACTTCTAAAAATGGATTTGCGGATCTTTGAAACAATTTTTTTTTTTTTTTAAAGTGTGGTCATTGAAGGTCTCCCAAAATATTGATGAAAATTTTAAAAAAAATAGCGAGGTATTTTTTTTTATGTTGTATTATAGAAGATTTTCGATATGATTCTTTTATCAGTTTTTTATTACTAAATATTAAAAGAAATTCCAACCGGAAATAATTAAATTTAATGGATTTTTAATATTTTAATTGCCATAATTACGGATATTTTCCAAAAATAGTAAATATTAATACCTGGAAAACAGTTTAAAATTTTTAAAAATTACAGTAAAGTTTTTTTTTAAAAAATAGTAAATATTTACATGAAATAAACGCTGTAAATGCTTTTACAGTCCTTGATGGGTATCTGATACCCAGGAGTGGGTATTGGAAGTTTTGGCTGCTTTGCTTTTAATGTCATTTCAATAAGGTACTCAGCAGTTTTGGAGTGTATTATTTAATGAATATATACGCCAAATTTCAGACTTCTTGTTTCCGTTACTAAGGCAACCCAAAAAAATATTAATTAACAAAAAAATATCAATCTGATTTCAATTAAATTTTCTTGTTCAATTTAGACATAAAAAGACATAATTCGTAAAAAATTCACCGAAATCAGATCAAAAATAAAAATAAACAAATAAAAAATAAAAAGCCGAGTGGCCAAAAAACCCATAAAAATAAACGTGTTTTTAATAACCGCTAGAGTGACGGCTAGACCAACTTCTCCTCAAATACTTTACAGTCACACTGTAACTTTGATTTTTACCTTTTGTTAATATTTAATTTTTAGCTTTGCGCTGTTGTTAACTTCAGTAATTCTTAATTTTTTTATTTTACATCGTTAATTACTCGGTTTTTAACCCGATTTTCATTGCATATTTTTAATAATTTAATATTAATAATAATTCGTATTTATTGATTTTATATTTAAACAATTTTAATTCTACAGTTTTGAGTCCAATTTATGTTACTGATGATGGAACTAGGTTCGATCCCGAAACGTTTGGTAGGAAAATAATGATTTGTAGGACTTTCGACGGACTGGGAAAAAAAAAATATATATATATACAGTATATATATATATATATATATATATATATATATATTGTATCGGCCTCCCCAAATAGAATACGTACCAATAAAAATTATTAGGGCTATCGATTTCACGTGACCGGACTGCGTTAGCTTACAAATAGAATGTATCGTGCACCGGAAGAGTCCGCAGATTGTGAAATATACACAGACAGAACTAGACAGTCTCGTAATATATCGTGCGATCGCGATACTGAGAGAGAGAGAGAGAGAGAGAGAGAGAGAGAGAGAGAGAGAGAGAGAGAGAGAGAGAGAGAGAGAGAGAGAGAGCTTGCAACTTGGTCTGTTTGTAACATCATCCCAAATTTTATTTCAAAACACGAACGAGAATGCAACTAGGAAGTCCATCAGGTTACAAAATGAACACAATTAGCCCTTGCTCGACAGCTGAGGTTCAGTTTCAGTCCGTTTATAAGGCTCGTAAACACAGCAGATAACGTCATTTCATTACAGGTAAAAATCAGTGTTAGTTTCATAAATAAACTTATGCCTCAAAAATCTATTTTTACCAGTCAGTGTAAAGCAACGCTTACAGTATATATATATATATATATTAGTGGTGGACCGGATATCCGCATCCGCATCATTTTTAACATCCGCATCCGCACTTCTGACTGCGGATATTACCTCCAATAAATTATGCAATTTACAATTAAATTAGCTTATAAAGTAGCTTATAAGGCCCAGTCATGCACATTTCATGTAAAGTATTAATTATTAATGAACAACAAATATATAAACCTCAAAATATAAATACGTGGTAACACAGAAAATTGAATGAAACTTGTTTCATTGAATTTTCTGTGGCTGAAACTCTTGAGAAAGTTATTATTTTTATCATAATGAAAACATTAATATTAATTTTAATTCTTAGGCATTGCCTGCCATAATAGTAATATCACGAAATTTGAAAAATTATGTCATATATTATAATTCTATATTATATTGATAGATTAATTAAATATCCGCATTCGCGGATACTGAAATTAAATTAAAGAGCTGCATCCGCATCCGTAGTTGTTGAAAAACTGACATCCGGTCCACCACTAAATTATATATATATATATATAAGAACGACGCTTGTGTAGAAGAATGTTCCGCACAAGATGAGGAGGAGAACGAGCAAATTATACTGTGTGTGTGTTGTTTGCAGTTAAAAAAAAGAATATATATATTATATATATATATATATATATATAATATATATAAAATAAAATTGAGGTCTTCCGAAACAAAAGTAGCACAAGCGCCAGCCATCCGGAGCAAAAATGAGTTATACCCACTGAGAGGTTCTTCAGACGTATACTATATATGGTAATGGATGAATTGCAGAAACGCCAATGTTCGTATGGTCGAAAGATCCGCGAAAAATAATGCGTTATCTCTGTTCGAAGATCGCATAACTTTCAACGCGTTTTCTGACGATTAAAAGAAATGGCGCTTGTGCTACTTTTGCTTCGGAAAGCCTTAAATATATATATATATATTATATATATCGTTATATCGTTTGGAGCCAAAGAAAGCTAGAAGACCCCAAATCACCGTCCACTGTGAAGGACTGCCTCAATTTACTTAAACATTGGCCAATCCAAAAATCCTTAGGACAGATCTTCTCTTCCTTGATCTGAATTGCTATTTAGTTATTTGTTTACAGTTCTTTTTATTTGTTATTCAGTTTCTATACGTTGATCTTCAATCACACTTAATAATTAATAGATCAATAAAGGCTTACAATGTCAATTAGATGTGAAAATATCCTCATAATTCGTAGGCCCCATTTTTAAATTATTTTAACTTTATTTTTATGAAAATTGAGTTTGACTTTCTTTCTCAGAAAGAAATAATTAATCATTATTATTATTATTATTAGTAGTAGTAGTAGTAGTAGTAGTAGTAGTAGTATAAATCAAACACTCTGAAAGGAACAATGATAAAAATGAGTGTTCTTTTACTCGACAAAATTTCTGTGTTGAAAATGAGTGTTCTTTTACTTGATAAAATTTCTGTGCTGAAAATGAGTGTTCTTTTACTCGACAAATTTCTGTGTTGAAAATAGTGTTCTTTTACTTGATAAAATTTCTGTGCTGAAAATGAGTGTTCTTTTACTCGACAAAATTTCTGTGTTGAAAATGAGTGTTCTTTTACTTGATAAAATTTCTGTGCTGAAAATGAGTGGTCTTTTACTCGACAAAATTTCTGTGTTGAAAATGAGTGTTCTTTACTTGATAAAATTTCTGTGCTGAAAATGAGTTGGTCTTTACTCGACAAAATTTCTGTGTTGAAAATGAGTGTTCTTTTACT